>CM045906.1:7960163-8000255 GCA_025169955.1 Salix arbutifolia | reverse complement strand
CGTTGGACTTGCCCTTAGAGCAAAGTCTAACGAGAGAGCATCCCGACAGCCAAAGATAAATTTTTGATATTTTTGGCTTTTTTTGTTCTTTTTATATCTCCAACGGGAGAACCAAACATGCAGCCAAAATGGCTTTTCTTTACTTAAAGCAAGTCCAATGGTAAGAGTCATTTTTAAGAGTCAAATTATAGAAATGGCTCTTTGAATAGTGTATAAATGACTCTTGAGTTGATGTGCTCTCCAATGGTAAGAGCCATTTTGGAGAGCCATTTTTAAAAGCCATTTTTTTAAATCTTATTTTAAATAAAATTCAATTATTTTGTATATAGTGTAATTATACAATTCATTATACAATTAATATAAGTAAGTTATATAATTAAATAATTGTTTTTGAGAAACCGCCAACAATAAAATTATTTTTTAAAAATAAAAAAATAAAAAAATGAATTTAATTATAATTAAAAGATCCAGAATATTTGAAATTTTGGTATGAATTGTGATTTTTAAAGGGAAGGTATTAATTAAAATATTAAAAGTTAACACATTAACAAATAACCAATAAGTTCTTACATAATTAATTAAAAGACATTCCATTACACATAATCAATGAAATTAACTACTATAATTAGTACTCATTTTTGCCATAATTTCCAACCTTTTTTCTTCAAAATATGCTGCAGAAATTGAATTCATTGTAGAAGTATCCTTCTTCATAATCTCCATTTCTTGTTTCTCTTGCTTTTGTTTAATCAATAGAGCTTGTTGCTCCAACAGAATTTTTCTGTCTTGTTTTTTTTCCACCTCAATGTCAATAAAAGTATCCTTCAATTGTTGTAAGATATTTGATACCCTTGTCTCCCCAACTTTTTCTTTTCCTTGTCTGCGTCTAAGTCGTTCCTTTGCAACTTTCTGACCAATTGGTCTATTTTGGTACAAAAATGTATCACTATCTTCTCTTAAACTAACAGAATCAGCGCTTGATGGATTTGAAGAAGGTGGACTTGTGTTTCCATGATTTTTTTGTTTCTTGTTTGACTTCTGATGAAGACTTGCACGTTCAAATTGCCATTTGAGTTTTTTTTTTAAGATAACCCAACAATGTTCCAGTTGAAATCGTTTGCCAACGACTGAAGCATACATATGGCGAGCATCATTAATTTGGAAAATAAAATTCAATACATGAAACTATGTTATATAATAAATATGTTAAACAAATTATTTAATAAGTAAATGTTAAACGAAAAACAATACCCTTGATTCTTCAGTCGTTCCATTTTGTTGACGGTTTTCAATTTGGATAACAAAACCAACAAATTTTCCAACTTCTCTATTTACTTGCTATCTATTTGAGATGCTTATTTGAGAACGATTATTCAAGTTTCCTCCATTCTCGACAAAGTACACATGTACTCGAGCCCAAAATTGTCTTGTTTGTTGATCAACTCCTGTGAGTGGATCTTTGCTAGTATTTAACCACACAGATACAAGTAAAGAATCTTCTTCTGACGAGAAGTTTTTACTTCTTTGTGATTTTTTTAGTTGTATGAACATTAGGATCACTTTGTTAAGAAACAATCTGTTCAGACTCACTTATCAGAAAGTCAGTGAATGAATTTGGCAAATTTGAGTTCATCTACATAAAAAATATTTTGTATTAATTAAGCTAATTGATCAAAAAAATCATAAATTTTCAATTTCGCATAATTATTATTTTTACTAAATATTATTATTAATTACACTTTTATTTTTCCTAAATATTATTATTATTTATTCCTAAATATTATTAAACACCCCCCCCTGAAACCCCACTCTTTCATTGCGCCGCACCCCATAATTTCAGATCGCCTCTCCTCGCCTCTCAACCACTCACTCTCCGATTGTGATCTCTCCTGCCTCTGTCCCAACAAACTCCCTCCCCCTATCTCCCTCTCCCATGGCGATATCGCCTCTGTCCTGACGCACTCCCTCCCTCCATCTCCCTCTCACTCTGCTCTCCCCCCTCTCCCTCGACTCCCTCTCACTCTGCTCTCCCCCCTCTCCCTCTGCTCTCTGCTCTCTGCTCCCTCCCCCCCTCTCCTTCAGGCTTGATACCATTTTCGATCTTTGGTACAAATCCTTTGCTGAAGAACAAATCAAAACTTCTGCTCTGTTTTTCTTGTTGAAGTTTCAATGACATGGGTTCTTGTTCAACTCGAAATCAAAGGTTCTGTTAAATTTCTACTTGTGCAGAAAAAAATATATCAAGTTAAGAAAACAAACCGAAGATGCAGGGGGCTGAAGGTTTGACAGGAACCGAAGATGCAATGTACTCGTTGGATTTTGAATTTTGATGAAGGTATTTTCTGTGATTTTTCTTCTTCGGATTGGATGCAAAGTATTCTGTTTTTTTTCAATTTTGAGTATAATCGTTGGGTTGCTATGTTGATGGGTGTTCAATTGTTGAATTCGGTTGGTTGATGTGTTTTGTTGGGTTGTTGTGTTGATGGGTGTTCTGTTGCTTTGTTGATGGGAGTTGATGTGTTTCGATTTGTTGCTGCGTTTTGATTTGTTGTTGTTGGGTGTTTTAATTTGTAGCAACAACGATAACATTACAACAGTAATATTTTTTTTTGCTTCTCAGGATATAAACATGTAGGAATGACTCCCGAAGATGAAGAAGCCATTTTGGCTCTTCATTTTGCTCTTCCCGTTGGAGATGAAAATTTAACATAAAAAGCTAAATTTTTGAAAATTTGCCTTTGGCTGCTCAGATGGCGTGCCCCGTTGGACTTGCCCTTAAAGAGTCATTTCTACAGACTACAGATTTTAAATGGCTTTTCTTTACTTAGAAGAGTCATTCCTACAGACTACAGATTTTAACTGGAGAGCCAAAAATAAAATATTACCGTTGAGGCTGACCGCATCTCCACAATAGAACCAAGAGTTTCATGTAGGTAGCTTCTTTTGGTTGATGAAATGGTTGCTCCTTATTTTTCAAGTAAAATTGGTTTCAATCAAGATAAAAGGGTTGGTTCCCTCAACATCCTCAAACACATAAAGACCCAAGCTTTAAGCAAAATAATGGGTTTGGTTGCTAATTACAACATAATTAAAGACAAAACAAGAGAACCCCAACTGGTGATTCTGAAGTAAAATTGGTGAAAGATGAGAAGTAACCTGAATTGCTTGGAGCCATTGTTTCTTGAGGACACAATCAGTTAAAGTTTCTTGGAGCCTTGGCTTTGCTCTTGCGGTCTAATTTCTTCTTGATGTTTTTTATTGCAGTTCTCCTGGGACATGAATCGTCGGTAAATACAGGGAATTCGCCTTGTTTCCAATGCTTCTTTTTAGGAGCGGTTGAAGAAGGCGGTGCACATCGAAGAAGAAGAAGTTTGTGAGTGTGAATAGGGTTCTGGTTTTGTTTCAGTTGTTGATGGGTTTTGTTTTTGTTTTTGTTGTGAGTGAGAGGAGAGGAGACGGGTCGGTTGTGTGTGGGGTAATTAATAATAATATTTAGTATAAAAAAATAATTATGTGAAATTGATAAATTAGGAATTTCTTGATTAGTTAATTTAATTACATGTTTTAAATTTTATTGTTGGAGGGTTCTTCAAAATAATTATTTAATTATATAACTTACTCTTATTAATTATATAATTAATTGCATAATTAAAATAAATACAAAATAATTGCACTATATTTAAAATAATATAAAAATGGCTCTCCAAAATGGCTTTTACCATTGGAGTAAATATCAACAAAAAAATCATATATACACTATTCAAAAAGTTATTTTAAAGATTGGCTCTCCAAAATGGCTCTTGTCATTGGAGTTGCTCTTAGTTAATACGGGGAAGTGAAATGCCGCCAACAACACTGCTCATGCTAATTAATTAGCATGAGCAGAGAAAGCAAATAAGATTGTGCGTGTCACTGTTTCCATCCACTGTGCAATGAGAGTGAATGAACAGTATAACCTTGATCTCTTTTAGCTTTTAAGATAATACGATGTGGTTCAACCTTGGATTTCTTATGGTAAGCATTTCATTAAGTATTTAAGATTGGTTTTGATATGATTTAGTCTTGGGTTTTTCATTATAGTTTTTTATTTAAGAACACATTCGGTCATATTGAGGTTATTATGGATGATGTGTTCCACCCAATTCTTTTGTTGAATAATTCGACTATATCAGGTTAGTCTATGTATAAGATATTTTTGTGCAGCAAATGAAGTTTATTTGAAATGTATTTTGGATCTAATTTAGTTTATATTAATGAATAGGAGTTTGACTTGGGATAGTTAAGATGTTGAGATCAGATTAGATTTGTTTGGGGTTGATTTCCTAATTCTACAAAGACTTAAGTGAACAAAATATTCTCCTAAAATTCGAGGAAATTTCATTCATTATTTTCCATATTATTTAGGTGTAACGTCCCCTTCTACGGGGGACAAACAAGTAATCTTATTAATGCACATCCGCCAAGAAAAGAAGGCGTAATTTTTATGTTTTACACACACATATAAATATAAAAAGGTTTCACTAAAATTTTATTGAAATTTTGGCAAAACCTCCCTTGTACTAGTAGATCCCAAGTTTTGACATATAATATAACCCTTAATTCAATCTTGACCCATTCATCCTGAGTCTACAAAACCATAAACATCATCCTCATCACAACAACAATTAATAAACCATACATTTAACAACAATCAACAATTTACACTAGAGTTAATATAAATCTAGTTACATTTAATAAAATACGACAAAACGAGTTAATTTTCTTACATTCCATTTTTTCCCCAAAAATAGTGATCATACATATCAGTTTACCAACATTTAATTTATACAAAATACTACTAGATACAAAAAAACTAAGAAATGACAACTTTACTCCTAACATGAAGATGATGGATCTGAAACGGAAATACAAGATAATTTCATAAAAAAAATTAAAAAATAATATTAAAGTTATTAAACTCACAGTATGCAATCATAAATAATTAAAATAATCAACATAGTTATTTGAAATACAAACTAATTTCCCCAATTACATCTTGCCAATACTAAGTATTGTCAATACCCTTATCACCCTACCAACATAATAAATCAGAGAAGACTCATTCCCGGGTCTGTAACATACCTCATATATTTTATTTTATTTTGGAGGATGTGCATTGATTCTATTTATATATATTTTTTGAAATTTCATCATACATGAATGTGTATTTAAACATTGCACCATAATTCCTTTATCCGGGATTCTAACATATACTCGATGTATATTAGCATGTGCATAGTGATCCTGATCCCCAGGATCCTGACATACACTGAATGTATGACAGTCATTCATGATGATCCCCTTATCCGGGATCCTAACATATACTAAAATGTATTTTAGTCATTTTTGGTGATCCATTTATCCGGGATCCTAGCATACACTAAATATATGCTAACATACACTAAATATATGCTAGCCACCACATGTTTTGTTCATGAGATTTTCAAACTTCCCTGGCACACATGCCTTAAATATTCTTACTGATAAATTATATCTTCTCAAACTTCCACCAAAGCTTTAAACATAATTCACACATTTTCATTATGAAAATTAAATCATAAACGTAGGCATGAATCGTCTACTTGTTGTGGATGCTTTGCTCGTGGTCCCTTGTTGATGTTGTTGCACCACACTTGTGGTCCCTCCTGCAAGTATAGGAAATTCTCATAAATCATTTCCAACCACCGATACTTTTCGTAATAATCACACTGAAACAATCCAATAGCCTTTAAATTTGTTATTCTTTCATTTTTATTTTTTATAACTTTTATCAATCAAATAATCATTATAAACACTCATTTTCAAACATAACTTGTTTCTTTTTCTTTAATGTGTCTAACTTCATCATTTTCGCGACCTCACACTTCTTTTCCCTTTTTTTCTCAAAGTTGCCATCCAACCTATGCCCAAATTTTTCACTATAACAGGAGTTAAAGAACTCTGTTTTGTATAAAATTAATCTTGTTAGAAAGCTAACATATAGGGTTACAACTCTTATGAAGAGAGAAAAACTCAGTTTTGCCCCCAAAATTCACTAAATGCATCACAAATATGACACACCTGTTGTTCTGTAGAGTCTGCCTTGCACAGTCATGTTAAGTGACCCTTAACTAGAGTTATAAAATTCCAAATTAAATTAAACAAGTTTTCTTGGATAGTGGACATCCAGAACTACAACTCCTACGAAGGAAATCAATCATAATTCCTTGTTTTCCCACTCAAATTCCTTATGAAAGTCAAGAGATGAATTTGTCAAGTTATAAACTTCTGCATCATATACATTTGGCCAATGCTTGACATCAGGAAAACAAGACTTCCCTCATTATTTTCATGCTTAATCATTCATTATACAAACATTCACACCCAACACAACATATACAATAATTATTTTGCAAAACACATAATCTTTCCCTCCTAATTACTGCCCTTAATGTCCAACCATGACCTTTCTTAGGGGCTCCCCTTTTCCTTTCCATTTTTGTTGCCAATTAGCTCTCATTTTATGCTATTTCATTCCACATTCATCAATTACACACAATTCCACATTTTCCTCAAAAATATTCCAAGAACCCTAACCCAAATCTCATAAAGAAAAATTATGCAATTTAACTATAAAATCAAGAATCTTTTATATGCATATAAGAAATACCATACCAAGAACGATTTAAGATCTTAATAGCTTGTGAAATCACAATCTCCTCCTCCCTTCTTTCTCTTCCTGCTGCTGCCAACCCAATACTCGTTTTCCTCCACTTTCTTCTTCCAATAATACTCCAAATCCTTGGGTTTTTGATGTTTGAATGTTTTGGTAATTCTTAATCTCACTTTCACTTTGAAATTGTTCTTCAATTGGGTAAGAAAAATATCAAAATATTCCTCCCTTTCTTCCCCTCATTCTGTTGGACATAAGAGAAAAGAGAGGGGTATTTATACCCCTCGACTTCTCTTATTGCACTTAGGCCCCTATTTCCTTTAAATGTTTTCTTTTTACCCCACATCTTCTCTTCTTATAATTTAAATCATAATCTTTATATTTATTTCAATTCCACCCCTTCAACCTATTTTATTTCTCTTTTAATTCATTCCTTTAATTTAACACTAACCCCAATTAATTTCGAGTTGAAAATTACGACATCTCAACTATTTCAACCGGATGTTATATCCAAAATTTCTAAATTCTTATTTTATTTAAATTTGTTCATGAATTCTTCATTTTTTATTTATTTATTTTTATTTAGTTTATAATTTGAAAACACTTGTAAACACCAAAAAAAAAAAAAAAAAAAAAAGGGTTTTTGCCGAGAGGAAGAAGAAAGGGAAGAAGTAGGGTATGTGCTGAAATTATGGGATTTAAATGTGTATTTTGTTGATAAATTATGGGCTGAAATTAGGGTTGAAATGTGTGATTTTGTTGGGATTTTATTGATAGATTATGTGCTGAAATTATGGGATTTAAATGTGTATTTTGTTGAAATGTTGTTGATAAATTATGGGCTGAAATTATGGTTGAAATGTGTGATTTTGTTGGGATTTTATTGATAGATTATGTGCTGAAATTATGGGATTTAAATGTGTATTTTGTTGAAATGTTGTTGATAAATTATGGGCTGAAATTATGGTTGAAATGTGTGATTTTGTTGGGATTTTATTGATAGATTATGTGCTGAAATTATAGGATTTAAATGTGTATTTTGTTGAAATTTTGTTGATAAATTATGGGCTGAAATTAGGGTTGAAATGTGTGATTTTGTTGGGATTTTATTGATAGATTATGTGCTGAAATTATGGGATTTAAATGTGTATTTTGTTGAAATTTTGTTGATAAATTATGGGCTGAAATTATAGTTGAAATGTGTGATTTTGTTGGGATTTTATTGATAGGTTATGTGCTGAAATCTATGGGATTAAATGTGTATTTTGTTGGAATGTTGTTGAAGGATTATGTGTTAAAATTTATGGGTTCAATGTGTGTTTTCTATTGAGATTTTGTTGATGGATTTGTGATGAAAATAGGTGTAATCTTGCTGAGAATTTTATGCATGTTTCGGATAAAATTGTTGGAATAAGTATGGTAAGGAATGTGAAATTGAAAATAGAAATATACTGATTTTTGGACATTGACGTCGCAGGCGGTGCAGTGGGGATTGAACCATCGTCCAGACAAGAACGGCCCGGAAGTAGAGCAGGTAGGTGATTTATGCCTCTCCTTTTTAAATATGACTTGTAATAGGTATTTTAAATTGAATATTATACGAATACAAGGGAGTAGATATTAGATTCGTTGAATGCTTAAACGGGATAAACTTAAATGATTGATTAGCTTCGGCTAATGGCATCCGAAAGGATGGCCGGGATGAACGATTGATTAGCTTCGGCTAATGGCATCCGAAAGGATGGCCGGGATGAACGATTGATTAGCTTCGGCTAATGGCATCCGAAAGGATGGCCGGAATAACAGAACGTTAGCTCCGTCTAACGACACCCAGAAAGAAGGACCCTAGGGGGGGAAAGAATAGTAGACTTCGGATATGAATGTCTTATATGAATATTGAAGTAAGGTTATTGTTGCTCGAAAAAGAGAAATGGAATTCCTATATTTCTACAATCGAAATTCTTTATGTATGTGCAGAAATTTCATCTTGCCAGTGTATCTTTTAATCAATAGTTCATTTGGTTAAAACTATTTTAATACTATCATTAAGTAATTGCATTTCATTAAATGCTTATACTACTGCAGGGACGTCACAGCCACGAGGGGGCTAGGGAATCTAATCCAAGTGGAACCTACTTTTGTAAAACACCATGTAGATTGCATTCTAATCTAAGATGTATTTGGGTTGCAGTAATGTATTGAATGCTTAATTTTGTTATCAGACCCTTTTGTGAATATTTGTAAATACCGCTAGTAGGTTAAGAACGTAAACTCACATCCATGTATGTATGTTTCTAGTCTAAATTTTTAGTTGTGAAAATTGTAGTATTGTTCGCTTGTGAGAACTTTATTTCCTTTAATAGAACGTTTATCGTATGGATGGTATTTACCGAAGTGAATGGATATGAATCATTGGGTAACGACACTATAATAAAAAAAAAAAAAAAAATTTCGGGCTGTTACAGTTGGTATCAGAGCCCCTGGTCTTGATCCTGAGGATTTATGACGATTATATTACTCTGGTGAATTTCAGGATGGTACGCACCCGACAAGGAACACGAACCGAGCCGCCCTCTTTTGAAAGGAGAGGTGGGAACCAAAGTGCTCAAGGCTGGCAAAACGAAGATCCTTTGGATGATACGGCATCTCATGCTCCCATGATATTACCCGGAATTTTGCAAAGGGAAGCTGGGGTTACAGAGGAAGACGAGAGACCTAATGAGACAGGGGAAGTACCTCCCGTTACAACAGGGCAGCAAGTAAGATCAGAAACACAACCACCAGCTATTCCAACTGGTTTGCCCCCACAATCTGTAGACCCGGGGCTTCTTGCGCAAATAGTTAAAGCAGTGATGGAAGGCATGGCAGGTGCAACAACACGAACAATTTCCACCACGCAGATTCCACAAGAAGCCCCTATACCTAGCACTAAAACGGATAATATAGTGCCATTGGTACGTCTAGTCAAGAGTATGAGGGAAATGGGCTGTGAACCGTTTTTGGGGGAGCATGATGCAGAAATAGCCGGAAGATGGATTAGGAAGATAGAGAAGACCATGACGCAAATAAGCATACCTGAGGGTTCAAAGGTAAACTGTGCAACTCAACTACTGTCTGATAGGGCCATGACATGGTGGGAAACGGTTCAGATGAGACGTGCGACTGAGACGTTAATATGGAGTGATTTCAAGATAGAGTTTGAAAATCAGTTTTATTCCAGATACCATCGTAAGGTGAAAGAGCAAGAGTTTTTAGCTTTAAAGCAGGAAGATATGTCGGTGTTAGAATATGAACGGAGGTTTCATGATTTATCATTGTTTGCCCCACATTATGTGCCGACAGAGGAGCATATGATTGAGAAGTTGAGAGATGGATTACGACAGGATTTGAGACAGGGATTGATTGCACTGCGGTTTAAAACAGTTAGAGACTTAATCGAAGCTGCTCAAGCTTTGGAAGCCTGCATTGGAGAGAGTCATAGGGGACATCAGGGTATGGGCAAAAAGAGAGATGGAGATTATTTCAGCAGTAGGCCACCATTTCCGAAAAAAGGGAAAAGCGGAGGGTATGATCAGTACGGAAAAAAAGGGAGCTTGATGTCTTCGTCTCACCAACAGTCAAGTGGGAGGGTAATGATCGGGCAGTCGCACCCAAAGGAAAACACTTCAACAGGCGCGGGTGACCGCAAGGGGGTGGATTACCCTTTTTGCATAAAATGTGGACAAAAACACCCTGGTGACTGCACAGTTTCCCCCGGGCAATGCTTTGTGTGCAGAGGAGAAGGGCATAGGTGGAGGAATTGCCAGTATTTGAGTCAAGGGTGTCATTACTGTGGTGAAAGAGGACATTTCAAGAGAGACTGTCCGAAAAGGAATACCGACCAAGTACAAAGCTATAGACAGCCTGGTCAGAGCTCCCAACAGTCATTCACCGTGAATAGGCCAGTGAGATCTTCTCAATCAGGAGCAAACCCCAGTAGAGGAAGACAAATAGCACAGAATGATAGGACCTCGGGAAGGGTCTTTCATCTGACACAGGAAGAGGTCAGGGCTGCATCGGATGTGGTGGCAGGTACTCTACGATTGAATGATTTTAATGTGCATGTGTTGTTTGATCCTGGTGCCACACACTCTTTTATTGATGAAAAGATTGTCATTAAATTGGGAAAGGAAGTAGAAATAGTAGAGAGGGGATTTTTAATTGGAACTCCAATGGGAAACATGATTGAAACTGATATTGTATATTTGAATGTGGGGATTAGCCTGTCTGGGTGCAAAACAGAAGTAGACTTGATTCCCTTGGGGTTGCATGATTTTGACTTAATTCTAGGCATGAATTGGTTGAATAAATACAAGGCTTTGATAGATTGTTATGCTAAAACTGTTACCTTCCAAACCCCAAAAGGAGAGAGAAAGATTTTTGAAGGAGAGAGAATGTTCAAACCGGCTGCCTTAATATCAGTAGTATCAGCCCAAAAACTTTTAAGAAAAGGGTGTGTGGGATACCTCGCATACATCTTAAATTCCTATAATGAAGGCCCACAATTGAAGGATATTGCTGTGGTAAGGGAATTCCCGGATGTGTTTCCTGAGGAATTACCGGGACTACCCCCAGAGAGGGAGGTAGAGGTGTCCATAGATACTTTTCCTGGAGTTCCACCCATATCACAACAACCTTACCGGATGGCCCCAACAGAACTGAACGAGTTAAAGACCCAACTTCAAGAATTGTCAGACAAAGGGTTCATACGGCCCAGTAATTCTCCTTGGGGAGCGCCAGTCCTATTTGTGAGGAAGAAAGATGGAACCCATAGACTTTGTATTGATTATCGACAGTTGAACAGAATAACAATGAAGAACAAGTATCCGTTACCTCGGATAGATGATTTGTTCGATCAACTAAAAGGAGCAAGGGTATTTTCAAAAATAGATCTGAGATCAGGGTATTATCAGATGAGGATAAAAGGGGCAGATGTAGCGAAGACTGCATTTAGAACTCGTTATGGACACTATGAGTTTTTGGTGTTACCGTTCGGGTTGACGAACGCTCCAGCCCTCTTCATGGACTTGATGAATCGGGTTTTCCAACCCTGCCTTGATAAGTTTGTGGTAGTATTCATTGATGACATACTGGTATACTCGAAGTCTTTCGAGGAGCACGAAGTGCACTTGAGGCAAATCTTGCAAACCTTGAGAGAGCACCAATTATATGCGAAACTGAGTAAATGTGAGTTTTGGCTGAAGAGAGTGACATTTCTAGGACATGTCATTTCGACAGAAGGTGTTTTTGTGGACCCCCAAAAAGTTGAAGCAGTCTTGAAATGGGAGAGGCCGACTTCAGTCACCGAAATACGTAGCTTCTTGGGACTTGCAGGATACTATCGGAGGTTTATCGAAGGCTTTTCCTTGATTGCCACACCTTTGACTCAGCTTACCCGGAAGAATAAGAAATGGGTGTGGTCGGAGGAGTGTGAAAGGAGCTTTCAAGAATTAAAAAGAAGGCTCACCACCGCTCCAGTGTTAACCCTTCCCTCAGGGACAGAAGGTTTCATGGTTTATAGTGATGCTTCGGGAAAAGGTTTAGGGTGTGTCCTGATGCAACATGGGAAGGTGATCGCTTATGCATCAAGACAGTTAAAGACTCATGAGGTGAATTACCCGGTGCATGACCTGGAGTTGGCTGCTGTGGTGTTTGCGTTAAGAATATGGAGACATTATTTGTATGGAGCGCGAACTCAAATTTTTACTGATCATAAGAGCCTGAAGTATCTGATGTCACAAAAAGAGTTGAACATGCGACAGAGAAGGTGGGTAGAGCTCATTAAGGATTATGATTGCACCATAGAATACCACCCGGGAAAAGCAAATGTGGTGGCAGATGCCCTCAGTCGAAAAAATAAAGCCATCCTAGAGGGGTTAACGGTTGGGAAGGAGCGGCAATTGACGGAATTGAAAAAGATGGGTGCAAATTTGGACGTTAATGTCAGTGGTGGGTTGGTAGCCCAACTTTTGGTGCGACCAACGTATCGAGATCAAATACTACCAGCTCAGTTCAGGGACGAGGTTGGGTCCAAGATTAGGAAGAATGTGGAGGCCGGGGTAGAAATGAAATTTCGAATAGCAAATGATGGATCCTTGATGATGGGACAAAGGTTGTTCGTACCTAATGACGAAGCAATCAAACGGATGGTTCTACAAGAAGCACATGAGTCCAAGTTCGCCATACATCCTGGCAGCACTAAGATGTATCGAGACCTGAAACACTTCTATTGGTGGCCGAACATGAAAAGAGAAATAGTGGAGTATGTATCAAAGTGTGGGATATGTCAACAAGTCAAAGTTGAACACCAAAGGCCTGCAGGACCACTACAACCATTACAAATTCCAGAGTGGAAATGGGAGATGATAACCATGGATTTTGTGTCGGGATTTCCTAAAGGGAGAAAAGGAAATGACGCGATTTGGGTCGTCGTTGATCGGTTGACGAAATCCGCACTATTCTTGCCGATAAAGATGACCGACTCGGTGGACAAGCTTGCCAAAATCTACATAAATGAGGTGGTACGACTCCATGGGATTCCGGTGTCCATTGTATCGGATCGAGATCCTAGATTCACCTCTCGACTTTGGCCGAGTATACAACAAGCCTTGGGGACCAGATTGGATATGAGCACTGCATTTCACCCTCAAACGGATGGCCAATCAGAAAGGGTCATCCAAGTTTTGGAAGACCTATTACGGGCCTGTGTGCTAGAATTTGGAGGAAACTGGGAGGAACACCTAGCATTGATAGAGTTCACATATAACAATAGTTACCAAGCCACAATAGGAATGGCCCCATATGAAGCCTTGTACGGAAGAAGGTGCAGAACGCCTTTGTGCTGGGAAGAAATTGGAGATCGGAAGTTATATGGTGCAGAGTTGGTCCAGGTAACTACTGAAAAAGTGAGAATTATCCGGGATCGCATCAAAGCCGCACAGGATAGACAGAAGAAGTATGCTGATGTGAGGAGGAGACCCCTTGAATTTAGTACGGAGGATCAAGTATACTTAAAGGTAGCCCCATGGAAAAACATATTGCGGTTTGGATTGAGAGGAAAATTAACCCCTCGGTTCATCGGACCCTTCAAAATCCTACAGCGAGTGGGACCAGTAGCATATAAAGTGGACTTGCCTCCACAGTTAGCTAAGGTCCATGATGTGTTCCATGTCTCCTTATTAAGGAAGGCTGATGTGGATCCCGCCAGAATTCTACCCCAGATCCCAGTTGAAGTCAATGAGGACTTAACACTGGAAATGAGGCCCGTAAGGATACTAGATAAGGGTGAAAAGGAGTTGCGAAACAAAAAAATTCCTATCATCAGAATCTTATGGCGAAATGCTCAAATAGAAGAGGAAACTTGGGAGAGGGAGGATGAGATGAGGAAAAAGTACCCAGAATTATTCAAAATACCAGGTATGAAATGTAAAATCCCTTAAATTTCGAGGACGAAATTCATATTTAGAGGGGGAGAATGTAAACACCAAAAAAAAAAAAAAAAAAAAAAAAAAGGGTTTTTGCCGAGAGGAAGAAGAAAGGGAAGAAGTAGGGTATGTGCTGAAATTATGGGATTTAAATGTGTATTTTGTTGATAAATTATGGGCTGAAATTAGGGTTGAAATGTGTGATTTTGTTGGGATTTTATTGATAGATTATGTGCTGAAATTATGGGATTTAAATGTGTATTTTGTTGAAATGTTGTTGATAAATTATGGGCTGAAATTATGGTTGAAATGTGTGATTTTGTTGGGATTTTATTGATAGATTATGTGCTGAAATTATGGGATTTAAATGTGTATTTTGTTGAAATGTTGTTGATAAATTATGGGCTGAAATTATGGTTGAAATGTGTGATTTTGTTGGGATTTTATTGATAGATTATGTGCTGAAATTATAGGATTTAAATGTGTATTTTGTTGAAATTTTGTTGATAAATTATGGGCTGAAATTAGGGTTGAAATGTGTGATTTTGTTGGGATTTTATTGATAGATTATGTGCTGAAATTATGGGATTTAAATGTGTATTTTGTTGAAATTTTGTTGATAAATTATGGGCTGAAATTATAGTTGAAATGTGTGATTTTGTTGGGATTTTATTGATAGGTTATGTGCTGAAATCTATGGGATTAAATGTGTATTTTGTTGGAATGTTGTTGAAGGATTATGTGTTAAAATTTATGGGTTCAATGTGTGTTTTCTATTGAGATTTTGTTGATGGATTTGTGATGAAAATAGGTGTAATCTTGCTGAGAATTTTATGCATGTTTCGGATAAAATTGTTGGAATAAGTATGGTAAGGAATGTGAAATTGAAAATAGAAATATACTGATTTTTGGACATTGACGTCGCAGGCGGTGCAGTGGGGATTGAACCATCGTCCAGACAAGAACGGCCCGGAAGTAGAGCAGGTAGGTGATTTATGCCTCTCCTTTTTAAATATGACTTGTAATAGGTATTTTAAATTGAATATTATACGAATACAAGGGAGTAGATATTAGATTCGTTGAATGCTTAAACGGGATAAACTTAAATGATTGATTAGCTTCGGCTAATAGCATCCGAAAGGATGGCCGGGATGAACGATTGATTAGCTTCGGCTAATGGCATCCGAAAGGATGGCCGGGATGAACGATTGATTAGCTTCGGCTAATGGCATCCGAAAGGATGGCCGGAATAACAGAACGTTAGCTCCGTCTAACGACACCCAGAAAGAAGGACCCTAGGGGGGGAAAGAATAGTAGACTTCGGATATGAATGTCTTATATGAATATTCGAAGTAAGGTTATTGTTGCTCGAAAAAGAGAAATGGAATTCCTATATTTCTACAATCGAAATTCTTTATGTATGTGCAGAAATTTCATCTTGCCAGTGTATCTTTTAATCAATAGTTCATTTGGTTAAAACTATTTTAATACTATCATTAAGTAATTGCATTTCATTAAATGCTTATACTACTGCAGGGACGTCACAGCCACGAGGGGGCTAGGGAATCTAATCCAAGTGGAACCTACTTTTGTAAAACACCATGTAGATTGCATTCTAATCTAAGATGTATTTGGGTTGCAGTAATGTATTGAATGCTTAATTTTGTTATCAGACCCTTTTGTGAATATTTGTAAATACCGCTAGTAGGTTAAGAACGTAAACTCACATCCATGTATGTATGTTTCTAGTCTAAATTTTTAGTTGTGAAAATTGTAGTATTGTTCGCTTGTGAGAACTTTATTTCCTTTAATAGAACGTTTATCGTATGGATGGTATTTACCGAAGTGAATGGATATGAATCATTGGGTAACGACACTATAATAAAAAAAAAAAAAAAAATTTCGGGCTGTTACAACACTTATTTCCGAGGTTTACAATAGGAGAGTATTTAACAACAAAAATAAGTCTTATAGTCAATAAAGGATGCCAAAGGAGCTTCCAAATGTAATTTCCTAAGCTAGAAAGGATTAATTAATGATTCTTCAAGTGTAGAAAAGAAACAAAATTGGCTGGTATAAAAGAGGGAGATTTTCTTTATTTTATCCATGTAAAATAATAGAACTAATCACAAGAAGACAAGAAGACTTTAGAACTAATTCCACATTCAGATTATATTTCGCAGTCTATTTGGAACATTTTAAGGATGACAAATCAAATTCTAACACATTAATTTTTTATTTTAATTATTTCTTAGTTTTTTTATTAATTATTTGAGTCAATTTTGTGAGTGAGCTTATTTGTTATATAAGAGTTTTGTATGCCGCAAAGCTAACAACCATGAAATTATGAAATAAAGTTGTTTTTTTCGTGATGCAATATGTTTTTTGTTGGAACAAAGATCAAATATGACTTATCAAGGTATAATTAACCTTTTGATGTCATTCAATTAAATTTCAATAATGTTGGTGCCTTAGGATAGGTTTCATTGTGACACTTCTCAAACCTGATTTTTAGCTTTCTTAGAAAAATATCATCTTTGTTAAGGATTGCTTGACCACATGATCAAGAAGTTCACATTAGAGAAGAGAGAGAAAGTCATTGGATTTCAATAGTAGAGAGAGTAAAGACTTTGTTGACACCGATTTAGGCATAAAAAAGTTTGATCTTAGTATCAATAAGTTTCATTCGTTAAGAGGAGAGTCTCACCCAGGTGTTCATTGGTCTTCATCATCTAAAATGGTAGATTTGAACTTTAAAAGTTTTTTGGTTTTTCATTGATTTTGGTTTATGGACTAGTTTCTGGGTTATTTGAGAACATATACAAGTTTTCAAGGTGTATATAGTGCTCTTATATATGCTATGGGTCATCTCATTCTTTTAATAATTATTTTTCATTTTGGATCCTTTTGTATAATTGAAATTATTTTTTCAATTTTATCTTCTAATATTCAATTGATTAAGAATTAGGTTTCATAGTTTTTCAAATAAGTTGCTTCTAGTTTAATGATCCAAATCATAGATTTAAAAAGTTAACGTGGGTTGGCTTTGATTTTTTATTTTTTATAGAAAATAGGCTTTATGATTGTTGTCATTTTATTTTCTATTAGTTATTCTAATTTCATACATAGGTTGCGATTTAGTAGACTAGGGTTGACTCAACCTTGATTATGGGGGTTACATGTTTTTTTATGCTAACTCTGATTGACTTAGACTAATTTTTTTAATCATTTTTTATATATAATTTTATCTTTTCATATTTAATGAACTAAGAATTCAGTTACATTATTTGTCTCTTTTGAAAAAAAGTTATTATGGTAACTTTTCTTTTTTTCTTTTTTAAAGAATCAAAGAAAATTGGTTCATCTACCATCTTTGCCTATATTATGTATTACCTAATTAAATAAAATTAATTTATTCAACCTAGTTGGGTTTATAACATTATTCACCTATTTTTCTTTCTTATTTGAAACTTGTTTTTGGTGGTCATAACCCATTTTAGGTTATTTTTCAAAATAACTCAAAATAAAAAATATCAGAAATAAAATAAAAAGGTTGGCGTGGTGGAAAAATCAAGTTGGAAACTTAAGAAGGATTAAGGAGCCTGATTGTACCTCTATTGTGGTAAAAATGAAAAAAAATACAAATTCAAGGGTAAAAAAAATGATTATAGGATATATCTGTATAAAAATTAATTTAATTAAGTGTAAGGACTTAATTATATTTTAAATTTGTCAAATTAATTTTATTAAGGGCTTAATTGGCAAGCCTAATTCAGGTTTAATTGAGAAGATTGGAATATTTGGAGACCAAATTTAATTTTTACCAAGTCAATTGGTTGAAATTGAGGGTAAAATTGCAAGAAAATCAGAGTCTTGTGGTCAATTAGGAGCAAAATTGAAGAAATCTTAGACCGAGGATCAAAGTGGAAAGACGTGCAAATTTATGAGCTCTATTGAGGCTTAACAGGGTTCAATTGAACAAAACTAGCATTTTTAAACCAATTAGGGATAAAATTAAAGTAGTGATAATAAAAAGAATCAAATTGAACTTTAGCAGATAAAAAAAAGAGAACCAGATAACGCATCGTCTAACAAGTATTAATTTTCTTACCAAATTTTCGCTAAAAATCTTGCTTTGATACTAGCTACACGAGGTATGGTCAGTTATGATTGATTGACACCACACAAGCAGTGGTTCAGCCCCAAAGTTGACAGCTTAGGCAATCTAATATAATTGTTAAATTTTAACAATACTAGACACCTACTTTGAGCCAACAGTTGGGATGCTTCTGCATTGAACCAATAACTACAATTTTACCCTAGCAAAGACAAAATTACCCTTAAAGACAAAATTACCCTTTCCACCAAGTATAAATATAGGTGAAATCTATGACCCGAGGGGGGAGAAATCGAAAGCCAGAGTTCGACAAAAATCAGTCACTTTCCCTTTTTTTTTTGGTATCACCAGTGTTTCCTTTGCTCTTTCCTCCACCTACTTCCCGCGATAGGAGAAACTCCACCATAGGGCACTCGCTTCAGCTCACTATTGAGCACCAATGATAGGTCTCCTACTCGCCATTGGCAGTAGCAGCTCTCAATCTCTCCAGCGTTGGCACCTCCAACCATTTTCTTCTCTACGCAGCAGTAACCTCCTTCACCAACTGTCATAGTTATTGTTTACTTTGCAATGAACAATAGGGAGTCAATTAATTCACTCAATAAGATAGATACTCCCTCACAAAAAAGAGATCTACTTCAAATCTTAGCAAAAATTGACAAATAAAAATATGACCTAGACAAACAATCAAAAAACAGTGTAACTTATATTAGGTTAGTCTTGATTCGTGAATCTTTTAGTAGTCTTGATTGTGTTTTCTTGAATTTTGGTAATTTAGTTGATTTCTTGAATTAAATCCTTAGTTCTTGAAATTCATAATTGTTTAGCTTGTTTCTGATTTTTTTTCACCTTGAATTAAAAGGAGATCGCCAGATGAGATCTCAGGTTAACAGAGCTCACACCATGACAAAGTTCAAGTTAAAAGGGATTGCCAGATGACATCTTAGGTTGATCGAACTAAACAAAACAAAGGTCAGAGTTTTGGTTAAAAAGGATCGTCAAATGGAATCTCAAGTTGATCGAACTAAAAAAAAACAAAGACAAGGTTCTAGTTAAACGGTATTGCTAAATGGAATCTCAGGTTGACCGAACTTAACAAAAACAAATAAAGTTTTGGTTAAAGAAGATCGTCAAAAGAGATTTTAGGTGAACCAAGCTTTTTACAATGATTTTTACACCAAGAAGACAAGATGTGGAATTTCAGGTGAACCCTATAATCAAGAAACAAGGAAAATCAGAGCTACATTGAAAATAAGAGAAGAATCAACTGAACTGTTATGAAATCGCCAGATTGGGGTTCCAAGTAGTTTTGAAGACAATTCATATATCTTTACAAACTTACAACACAATGTACAAGATAAGTCTTTGCTTCGTAAGTGGTGTAAAGAGAGTGTATATTTGTTGTTACTCAATTTTTGACGTTCTTGTTTTTCTATTTTTAAAAGAACAAAAAAATAACAGAAAATAAAAAAACCCCAAGATCTGAAAAAGAGGAGTCGAAAAATTGATTTTGTGTGTGCTGTTGTGTTTGCCATTTGCATTTTGTTATTCTTTGCAGGTCACCGTAAAGGCCACCACCGGCGAGAAAGAGAAGAAAAGAGGAAGATAGCCACAACCTTTGTTGGCTGTTTCCCTGGTGGAGGCGCGTGAATCAACAAGCAATCACTGTTTCCACACTGCCACCATTTTTCCCGAGGTCTTTTTTTTTATATAAAAAAATAGATGTTTATGTTTAAATAATTTATGAACTTAATTCACGAGAATTACTGATTAAATTAAGATAATAAATATTTATTTGAGATACATCCTTGTGGTGAAAGGGACGGGGTTTTATTACAAACGAGGACGTAAAGGTAAACCAGAGCAAGATTGGTAACACAACATAACCAAGCTATTGAGAATTCATGCAGGGCAACGTTGTTGGGACGTTCGAGTCTATTAATAATACATGAAACATATCAAAACCAGGAGTTATGAAAAGGAAGGGAGGTGGGCAATCCTGCAATGCAATTCAAAAATTAGAGATCCATAATAATTCAAAAACCACCTGATGCTTCATAGATCCTCATTACTGTCTGGAAAGACATTAAATTAAGCTTCTTAGATAGCAATGGGAAGGAACGCGGGCACCTATTACACAATCACAATATAGAACAGGCCTTCTGTGCTTTGCTCTTCTTTTTCTTTTGTTTGGGTGGCTGAAGGACGACTCTGATGGCCGCATCGAAAACTGCCTTCACATTCTGCATGAACAACTGAATTTAAAAGCCCAAAAATTACAATCCACAGAAGAGAATGTCTTTGTACAATATTCATACCTGCTGTGTTTTCGAACTGCATTCAATGTAGGCAGGTGCACCAATCAGCTTCCTCAGCTCCTCTCCCTTTCAAATATTCGAAGTCAACAACATCAACCAATCATGTAAATGCTAAAAAACATGGAAAAACAACAACAATTCATGTAAATGCTCAAAATGTGGTGAGAAAACACACAATCAGCCAGCAGTTTTACCTGAGCTGTAGTAATAGGAACAGCACCAGGGTGGTCAATGAAGAACTGCTTATCATCCCGAAGATCTAGCTCATTATAAACCCGAGAAAAGTGAGACTTCAAAAAAAAAACCCAACTGATGTATGTTTTGGAGAATGTCCCGTGAAAAAACAAATTTGCAAGGAAATGAAAATCACAAATTAAAGTTAGAATACCTTGTGATGAATTCAAACGATATACAGGAGGCACATAATGAAAGAATGGAAAAGAAAACCACCAAGAAAGTAGTAAAACTATGGGCTACATCTAGCTTTTTGTTTAGACAAAAAGTATATGCATCAATTTATTCACTTATGCCCATTAAATACTCAACGAAGGTTTTTCACAAAATCAAGCTGCAAACATTGATCATGATGAATATTGCATAAAGAAGAATTTTATTTACCATCCATACCACAAAAAGAAAATAAAGACTTCTATTAACAATACTGGAGCAATTTTAATGTAAAAAACTCTCGTGGCAAAATTAAATTTGTGCTCAGAAGCAGTTGAACAAACAAGCTCATTTGCATAATCATCAAGCACTAAAAATGGTATACACCGACTTTGTTTATACACTAACTTCATGTGTAGATGAAAACTTACCAAGTTTTGTTCCGACGAGAACTATTGGGACACCAGGTGCATAATGCTTCAACTCTGGAATCCACTGGGAAAGAAGTCAAGTATCAACTCATATCAGCATGTTCTATTTTATGTATATTTTAATAGTGGAAAGTTTGTGAAACATAAGACAGAATTTCATGCAATCGAATTTCCAACCTTTTTAGAAACATTTTCATAACTGGCCTTGCTAATGAGGGAGAATGCCAGTATGAAAACATCTGCCCCACGGTAACTCAATGGTCTTAATCTATTATAATCCTCTTGCCCTGATTCAATAAAAACAAAATCAGATCCATGCAGAATCACACATCCAAAATAAAATATAGAAAACACTATATATATATATATAGATAGATAGATAGATATAGATAGATCTATGTAGAGTTACCAGCTGTATCCCACAACCCCAGGTTGACAGTAGCACCATTGACGACCACATTTGCACTGAAATTGTCAAAAACGGTTGGCACATAATCCTGTTTATCACAACAACGCAATGGCATTAGATAATGTTAAGCCAGGGCGAACTAATAAAAACGGGAAAAATTCAGTTATGATCAATCCATAATTGGGAACAAAACAGAAACTCGACAATGATCTTAACCTCCCTTGACTCTTTATCACCAAAATGAATCAAAACATTATCAAATCAAGCAACCATGTCCAGAAAGGACCTTCCATTAAATTACCACCAACCAAATCATAAATTAAAATACTCGACATAGAATCTTAAAACGGAATTAGATAGGACCCAACTCAAGCTCCACCACAATTCAGAAAACCACATCCCAAACTCAAAAACATTTATACTGAAAATGGAAACAAAAAGAAAGCCATTATCATTTCCACCAAAACTCAAGAACCCATAACCCAATTTCCCACGAAAAACTGAAAAAAAGGAACAACAAAAGATTCAGGGAAATTGAAATTGAATTACCGTAGGGAAGGTGTTGCTGGTGTAAGAGATCAAGAGACAAGTTTTACCGACAGCTCCATCTCCTACTGTGACACACTTTATAAACCTTGATGCACTCATTTCTTTCTCTTTGATTGATTACGCAAAAGCTTTAAAATATCTTCAAAAGAGAAACAAAAGCCTCAGATCTTCACCACCTGAGGGCAAAACAACCTCTTCCTCCTGATCACACACACGAATCCCAACAACTCCACGCCACTATCATCTGTTCATTAAGAAAAAAAAGAAACCCAAAAAAATTCAAGAAACGTACAAGAAGAAGAAATTAAGTTACCAAAGGAGCCTCTTTTTTTTTGCTGCTCTATTTTGTTAAAGTTTTGGTGACAGATTACCAAAAGAGAAGGGAGAGAGAGGGGGGGTTTAGCTGGTCGTGAAATTATGCAGTTGAAGCGTTGGTTTGTTGAGAAGGTGAGGGGAGGAATGGATAGATAACCAAAATCTTCGCCAACTCAACAAACACTAAAACAAAACAAACCTCTCCGATTCTCGTGTTATACTTTCTTATTTTTAGAAGAAAAGAAAACGCTGGATGGCGGACTCCCCCCACCTATCCTCCTCCTCGAACACCTATCCTCCTCAAAACTTTACTTACTACATCAATGAATATCACTCTGAATTAAATTCAACCATTTTATTGGTTCTTATGTGAAGTGTTTGCCGAGATATGAAAAAAGGAAGTAATGTTCAAAGCATCAATTTAAAATCTAGGTCGATTCTGGATAATATACATGCTAACATTAATTTCAATAATTAATTTTTTAAAAAGAATAATGTTTTTATTTTAATAAAAAAATTCTATCCAAACAAATAACGAATTAACTAGAGTTTTTGTTTGATTAATTAAGTTTGTTTTTTTCAATCCGGACAATTCTAGATCGACTCTAAAATAAAATAAAAAACACTCAAATATATTACCATTTCATCCAATAAAATAAAATAAAAGGTTGTAACTTTTTTTTCAAAAGGAAAAGATGATTTGATCAAGAACCTGTTCAATGTAGGGTCAATTGAGTTCAAGAAATGCATATGTCATTCCAGGTCCACGCATGATGACGATAGTTGTTATAAAAATTGTAGAACCGTAAAATGGATGAAAACACCAGTATAGATGAAGACTAAAAAATTGGCTAAACAACTGCTCCTCCAGAAGCTGTAAAACCACTTAAGGGCGGATAGACCGTCCACCCAGTGCCGCTAACCACTATCTTCAAAGGCTGAGCTTAATAAGAGTATGAGACTTGGTGGCAACACCCAGAATGAAAATATTATTTAATCGGTAGGGTGGAAATGCCATGTCCAGGAGCACCTATCAGATCGAACAAACAATTACCAAATCCACCAATCATCGCCGGCATAACCATAAAAAATATCATTAAAAAAGCGTGAGCCGTTATTAAAACATTATAAAGTTGATGATTCCCACCAAGAATTTGATCGCCGGGTCGTGCTAATTCCATACGAATCAGTACTGAGAAGCATGTGCCCATCACTCCAGCAATGGCACCGAAGATGAAATAGAGAGTCCCTATATCCTTGTGGTTAGTGGAGAACAGCCATCGAACCAGATTTCTCATCCAATTGAAATTCTTTCTTGATGCTTCGCTCGACACCGGGGCCCGGCGCGACGACTTTACGATTTGTTGCAGGCGAAAGGAAAGTCCCGAACTCCTGCTGTAAGGCTCGGCTTCTTTTTCCGCCGAAAGTCTAGAAGGTGGTTTAAGGGGTTTCGGTATGTAGAAGGTTTTGGATCATATCATAGACGTCGACAGCGCTGCGATTTAGATTAGAAAAGCAGATGCCAAATAGCAATAGAATAGCTCCACCCGCCTCAGAGATAGGGATAGACCTTATGGTATGAAGTGAAGATAAGGCGAGCATCACTACAGCTAGAGCTATGAAGTCCGATAGAAGAAGAAGGGGAGATCTTTCGCACTTCTCTTATGATATTTTGGGGTTCTGGCAGCGGTGATCAACTATACGTATACGAGACCGCCAGATAAAGAGTTTTCTTCTTTCTTGCCAGCTTTAGACATAGGGTATGAGAATCAACATCTTTTTTCTATACTTTAATACAACCTTTTCCACTGAAGCTCAACGCGCGCGCTTTTGATCGCTCTGCTGAACAATCGAACCAGGACGGGGCACCAACCACGTGCCCCAGCTCTCGAGGCAAGGTAAACCTTAACCGTCGCGCAAACTCATCGGACTTCCAAGTCAGTTCAGGCTCACTTTTCACACCAGGAAAATTTCAACACGCGAAAGACAAGATTCGTCGAATCGAGGATATCAACACCCTTACGAGAGGCAAGACCAGGGGAAAGGATTTGAAAGAAAGGCCAGTAACAATGCGATATTCCATAGATAAGCAAGAAACTGAAGCTTCTCTTCTTTTCTTATTTATGATGTACCGGCGGAAAGGATTTCACAGAAAGGTTGATCGGTACTACTGGAATTCTCCCTTTAGGGAGTAAACAAGTATTTACTTGTAACTGGTTCCGTCTCCCATTTTATTTAAGATAGAATATAGGTATAGCCTCATCCATGTGAGTCTTCAATTAGCTCCACTTCAATAGAGTGAAAAGGAGATAGGGCAGATGAGGATATTGAGAAAGAAGGCTTACACCCCCGGAGAATGGAACCTTGGATCACGTCTTCGGATACTTACCTTTTGCTGGTAGATCTTGCTTGATGTTCCAAACCAACCCGTCTAGCTAAATCTGATATGAGCTAATGAGCTAAGCTGCTTATCCGAGTAGCTACCCGAAGGGACAGAAGGTTCTATAGAGTTCCAAAGGGAGGAGGATTCATTCGAAAGACATTAAGACCCCTGCTTATCCATCTTATGTTGTTGCAGCTACCCCCTAACCCTAGGGGAATTGGAGTAAGGTCAGACCACCTTCTTTAAGAACCAGTTGATGTTGGAATCGAGTGAAGGCAGGAATGAGGGGGAAGAGAAGCTAACATCCTAACAGAAAGTTCCGGGGAAAGTGACACTCCAACCTCCGATCTAATGATCTTTTAAGTAAGATCTAACTGAACTCAAAGTCTCCCCTCAATGATAGATTAGCCATCAAAATGCATTAGTTTTTGATATCTATTTGATCGTGCTCCTCTACCAATTAACCAACAGCCACAGACGGGGTTGAGGAACTGACTTGACTTTAAGTTTAAGGTGTCCGAGGAAAGGTTCGGGCTCATCATAGAATCTTTCTTACGCATTACGCAAATTATCATCGTCTCGAGTGAAAGAAAAGACCTGAAATGCCCCCATCTAGACGTATAATCGTATTCCAAGCCATCAAGTGTAAAGAAAGTTGTTTCATCACAGCAAAGTAAGGGTGCTCCTTCTCTCTACTGGTAAAGCTATGTAGGGTTAGCCAGTGAAAGCAGTGAGATAAGGCAAGTTTTCCCTAATAGGATTCCCTTATCTGTTGAACAGAGAGTGAGCCCGTGTCCTCCTCGCTAGTATGATAGCAGCCCTCACTTACTTAAAAGCTTTGGTTATTAGCATGAAAATAAAAAGAAAAAACCGGAGCATTATTTGCAGCTTCAGCCACACCAGCAGGTGCATTTTGAACAAGAGCCGCATTATCAGCAGCAGGCATCGTTTCAGTGGTAGGTTCTGATGGTAGCATTGGTTCTTGGAACATAGGCCATTCTCGGTGACGGGTTGACACCAGGTTCCTTATTTGCCACTTTGCATTCGTAACGGGCATGACCTTGTCGTCTGCAATGCGTGCAGAACTTAGGTATTCAAAAAGAAACGATTTCTTGCTGGTGATCCATACACAGTAGATCCAATCCAAACACGATTTTGGAGGTTTTCCTTGAGAAGACCGACTTCTACACAAACCCTAGCTACGTTGGGGCGTGAGACAAGCTTCGTAGGACCAGTCAGGCCAATTCCGAAAGTCGAGACGTCAGGCGAAACTCAAAAAAGAAGACAATAGGCAGATGGGGTCGCGATACCCGCGCATGCATTGGATCACCATTGCAGAGACGGAAATCATGGCTCCAGCAGAAAACCCTAAACTCCCTCAATAAAAAACTTATCTTTTGGTGCATATTTTCTTTGTTCGAGAGCTTGATGAAGACGTGCCTTGGGTCTAAGTGATCGAAAGATCTCCCTTGGTACGCCAGTTCTTGCGTGATCTAACTAACCAATTTCTTTCTTTAAACAGACAGACAGATACGTAGTGGAATAAGGCGCTGCCACTATAGGTGCGAGTAAGCTGACTGGGCTACCCTCAGATTATATTAGAGGTCAATAAGTGAGACAGAGGTTCCTGCGGAAAGGCGAGAAAGCAAGTCCATCAACCATTCCATTCTGCATTACTTTACTTGGAAGACTTAAACCTTACCTAGGGCTTCAAGTAAGGACTTACGGATTGGACAGCAAAGACTGGAAGCAGTAAATCGTAAAGTTGGCTTTTACCGGGTGGAATAGTAAATAAAGGCTTACGAGGTTTGAAGTTTGAATTGAAGAAAGAAGAAAACAATTTCATAGTTCTTTGACCCGTTCAAAAGCACATCCAGTGAAAAAGCGTGAGCCGTTATTTGCTTATAAGAAGAAAACACTTTAAAACATCTCTGTAAGCCAAGTAGAACACGGCAATCAATAGTTTAAACATCTCCAAAGGGAGAAGGAAAGGATGCAGGAAGGTCAAAAGTAAACGTCTTCTATAGTAGGATCATATCAAACAAAGGATCAGTCAACCAACAAGCGTATTCATGGCAACATTGAAGCAAGCGAAGGCCGAAAGGCAGCACAAATCTGAGGCTGAAGCCAGAAGCCGAATAGGAAGGATTCTGAGGATGGCACCGTCACCAGCAACCCCTAAGCAGCAGGCGGAGGATGTGGAGGGGAGGTATTCTAACTACTAGTCGGTCAGTCCGGCAAGCCGACCCCCAAGCCATACGGAGGAATGAGTAAGCGAAGGCGCTACTTCTTTTAATAATAGGACTGAGTTAACCTCCTGTGTATTCTCATTCCATCTACGGAGACTAAGCCCTTCCTTTCATACCTGGTCTAGTATCTCTTAGGTCGATATCCAGTAGCAGCAGAGGGAGAAGTTTACCCGGCTTATCCAGCTTGTCAATTATTGGTGTAGTGCTTGAGGGCTGGTGCTATACCTCCTCTCTTTTATTAACGGAAAAAGAAAGTCGATTGAATCTTGGTAATTGAGTGAAGAAGCTCTCAGCGAAGAACAACCCCTAAATCCCGGAAGTATTGAATCTGGATCCGATCTCTTTTGGTACACTCGAGTCATAAGGTGTGTACAGACAGACAGGCTTCCTTGCGAAAGGCTAGGTTTGATCCAAAGCTCCTCATATGATGGGTATAGGCTAGTTGAAAGGAATGACCTCACGTCAAGCGAACGGCATCAAGGAATCTCCGTTTTCAACCTTTGTAGCATCGGTTACAGCTGGCAAAGCTAACCTCTATCCATAACAAGAAAGAAGAATCTCGATCTAATTGGAAATTTACCATCCCTTTATTTAAATATTTAAATCTCAATCAACAGGTAGCCGCAAGGGGTTATCTATCAACAGGGCATTTAGTTCCGTCATTAGATCCGTCTATTCGGGGAGCGAGGCGGGGCCTTCCCTCTCCAATCTCATTCTCGGGAGAAGGCATCGGGGGAGCAGGGCTAGGGGATAAAGATTTGCGAGCCTTCTTCTTATTAGCTCACAGCTTCTCCTTCTATGAGAACTGAAGTGGTGAGGGCAATCTTCCAGACCCCGGCTGGATTCTATCCTTTGCACACCCTGCCCGGGTTCGGCTTCTCAGCTTTCTCATTGGCTTATTCACTCCTCACGTCTCGATGTTCTCACAAAAAGAGAGGCCGCGCGAAGACCTTTGAGATTGAATCAAGAGGACCGTGCCAAGCATAATATTAGGATGATGCCGCGGAAAGAGGACCATTCAAGACGGATTGAAACAAAGAGTCGTGCTGTGAGCAGAGGAGCTTGACTAGAGCATCTCATTGACCTCGCCTCGAGAATACCTATTAAGAGTGAGAAAAGCCCAAAAGAATCGATCGCGTTTGAAGATGCCCGCAGGACGAAGTCAATAGACGGTAGATAGACTGTTTCAAGTCAATCGATTTCATTCCGTCTTGGATCAGTCAATCGAGGATCAGCTAAGAATTCGCATTTCTTTTTTTGCTAGATTGAGAGAAGACTTATTATGGCCCCTTGCGGCACAGAGGTCGTTGCAAGAAGGGTCCCAAGAGGACCTTACTTGTTGGACAAAGGGGATGCCAGAGCGCATCGTACAAGGCAAGGCGCGTGGTGGATGGAAGAGTTTGGGAAAAAGGCTTTTTCTGTTAGAAAGTCAAAAGAGAGAGGGGGTTAAAGGTTACAACTGGGCCATAAGTGGAGGGAGTAGCCAAAAGCTATCTGAATGCGACCCATTTTGACTAGCGAAGTGGTTCGGCAGGAGATAGATGGAGCGCGTGATCTCTATCCCTCTATCCGGCTCATCGAAGGACTGACTCCCCGAAACGGGACACATGGGTTGGTGAAGGTGCGCTGGTTAGCTGGGCAGGATTGGGCACGGGGAGAGAAAAGTGGAGCGGGGAGGAACCCAAGAGCAAGGAAGGAATACGCAGGAACGAAGCCTAATCCCTCTGGTCCTTCGCCCTTTCTTGCCTTCAACTGACCCCGGCCGGAACAGGAAGATTCAGAACTTCTTTTAGAAGAAATAAGATCCGGTGATCTCTACTAAATGGGGCTAGGAACTCCTATCCCGAGGTAAGAAAGAATAGACGACCTACTAAAGACAGATCGTCAGTGCGGCTATGAACGGAGCTTAGCCATACCATAGGGGTCGCTCTGAGACCTCTTGTCGAGTGTAAACGCTCCTTGCGCCTATTGAGACAGTTGCTTTTAGCTTCTATTCTGATTTTCCCCATCCCGCAAACGGCCGATGGGAACTTAGATGAGTCTCGGAACTCATTTCCCTCAGTCTTTGACGTTGCTGTCCCCCATCTCTGATTCCGTACTCAATTCCGTGGCACCTGCCTGAACAGACAGATCGTCAAATGGTGACGTATATAAAGAAGTGGCCGGTTCCTCACAAACTGAATTGCTTTCTCGAGTTGCTGTTGCCGAAGCTGAGCTTGAAGAGCTTGTTCTCTCCACTCTTGTTGCTTTCTTTGCTTTATTTTATCTGATAGTCAGAGAATTGACTGGGCGGTAGGGAGTGTAGCCAGCCCTAAGGGTCATGGAAGTTGGAAAGACTCACCCAAGCTATTCTATTGATGAATCCGATCTGGCTTTCTAACTAAAAATAGAATAAGTGAAGATAGATAAAGGAAGAGAATTGAGAAGAACTAACTGGCTTTACTGCGTTATTCACTCCCGGGGAAAGCTCTACGCCTTAGGTAAGGATAAAAGAGAGAATATTTACCCATCACTCGTTTCAAAGAGCTTGAATATTAACTTAATTCATCATCTTCTTTTTTCATTTCGACTAAGCAGTAAAGGATCAATATAGGTGATTTTCGTCTCCTTACCTTCTTTTCAATAGCGCGTAGTGAATAGCGTAGTTCTTCTTCTGTGGTTTCGCATAGCTACGTTTCGAAAAGGTCGACGACTGCGCTGCATTCCATCGATGCTCCAGGAAGAAAGCATTGACTCAATCCGGGGCGAAAGAGTAACCCGATCCCTTCGGTCGAGCCTATTACTAACCTCTGTTCCGAGGCTTCGTCATTGAGAAGATAAGCCCCCAGCGATTGAAGGTATAAGGTAGCGAGAGGCAAGCCAGACAAGTCAAGCTTCTTCACTCTTGGTTATCCCCTTTCTTAGTCGTACTGAGGAAAGCTCCAACCCAACTAGAACCTCTAGAGAGTGGGAATCCCAGATCTCTGTCTTAAGCTTCCACTCCTGCCCCTGCACTGGTAGTTGAGAGAGCTTCATTTCCTTATTCTATCGGGTTCTTGCCCTCTCCTCTGTCTTAGGTTAGTAAAGCTAACGCGAACTCCCTTCCCCAACCCAAGAAAAGGATGCTCACAGCCTGCTGATTCAATTACTCCCGTACCCGCATTTCCGGTGAACAGAAGAAAGAGATGCTTTAGGCTTTCCGTGCCTAAAAGAAGGTAGCTCAGCATCTAGTGAAAGAAAGAAGTTTTAAATTAAAGAAAGGAATGATACGCCCCCCCTATGGGTTGGGTCAGTCTTGCCCTCCGAAACCCATATTCTCAGATTCGTCCTTATCGCTTTCATAAGGTTCGGGTTACTCTTATCACACACTCTGAAGAATCAGACTCAGATTGAGCTGCATTGCCAGGCTCCAACCCTGCTTTTAGCTCTCTTCGGTCTTCGTCGATCGAGTACCCTTGGCTAGAACTGGTTCACCGGTACTACCATCGAGTCTCATGCGGTCCTACTCTTCATTAGAGAGGGTTCTTTCTTCTTTGTCCAATACACACGGTAGGAGAGGATAGCTAAGCTAGCTTCGTTGTTTTTTTTGGATTGAATTGAAGCAAGGAAAGCCGCCTAAACCTTCCTAGTCGAGCTTCCCACGCAAATCATAGGTTCGTCAAAACCGGGTGGAAAGGGACCAAGCTCAGAGCAGAGTAAGAGGCGAGTTGACAGACAAAAGCGGTGCTTCTCCTAACGGGAAGCATTCGGTCACTGATTTGAGCCTTAGGTTAGGATAGGACAGTTAGAGTTACTGTAACGCAGTCCTCTTACTTCTCTTGATGTTGCTCTAACTGAGTAAAGAACGTCCTGCGGTAACGGTGGGCGTGTAGAAAAACCTTTCGTCAAGTAGGTAAAAAAGAATATACTTTGTTTCAATTTCAGGTCAAACCGCATGGCGTGATAAGTGAAAAAGAAATCTACCTATGTTGATAGCCCTCTTTCGGAGTCTTTGATTCGATAGTAGTCACCGCTGGAAAGCTTTTAACAAAACATCTCTTCAAATCTAAGAGCCCATGAAGGTCGAAAGATTTTCTTCCTTCTCTAAAAGCTGCTATGTTGCCGGGCTAGTCCTTTCTTTTAGGAATAGTATAGTCTTCCCATAGCATAGTCTTGAAACGAAGCCCTTCGAACCTTTTTGCCCTCTCAAATCAAAAAAGCTTTTCGGTGGCTGACTTATTTGCTTTTTTCTTCGATCTGAGCTGAGCCCTCTGAATTGCGGGGAACCCTCTTCTGACTATGAAGATGCCTCGGTTTAGTCTTTCCTGCGCCCTTTTATTGTCTTTTTGCAATTGGTTGAAGAAGGTCGTTCTGCCCGGGCAATGGAATCAGGTTTGTAACCCAAAGTCAGTCAAGTAGTGAATTCTTCGGACATGAAAGAGGAGAGAGCAGACTTCCTTTTTGATCGAAGTCCAAGAACAGCTTTGACGGACAGCTTTCTAAGCGCAGAAAAGAAAGCTTTGAGTTTGAGTGTGGTTCTTCTCTCAACGGAAAAAGGGCTGGAAGAAGAATTTCCCTCATATCGAGTTGCCTATCGCTCAGTGACCGAGTAGAGCGAAGAGTGCTTGACCGATACCGACCGAATCACTCAATTTCGTCAATGATGATGGCCAAGATAGGAACTGAGATTCATCCATAGTAGGCCCTTCGCCCCGTCTTTGTGATTGAGGGCCTGGGCTTCACCTCTCTTCCTTTCCTTCTCCAATAGGTCTATTACTGCCTTCCGTTCGTTCTTTACTCTCATGTCAATTGCAAGGCCTTTCACTACATACAAAAATATAAGGATGGGGGGAAAAGTTTCCTTTTAGTTTAGTATGGTTTTAGGCATGTCATTTCATAAAATCATATGGGAATGGAATCGATGATAGAAGCTTCTTGTATTTCTTTCTAGGTGGATTTGAAGGCTAAGGCCTACCTACTCCTTAATGTTTTCCAATCTTCGTCTTTCTTGTTCTACTGGGACCAAATAGAAGGTCGTCCCACAGACATAGCCATGTGGTACTCTCTTTTCTAGCCCCTCGCGGTTCTTTTCGTTTTGAGCTTAAGGTCGACCTTCCCCTCTTTTGGTCTTTGTCCTTCTTTTTGATCATGATAAACAAATAAAAATCTTGGATCTCACTTTCTGTACTGAGATATACCATAAGACCTATAAGTTGATTCGAGATCTCACTAGCAATATCTTGACCTAAAAAAAGGAATCTTTCTCGATAAAGTCGGTTGATTAGGATCAAATTCTATCCCTTAGGAACCGTACATGCACCTTTTGATGCATACGGTTCATCAAAAATCGCGAAAAAAAAAAGAATCAATATGTAGATCCCATTTAACGAATAACGAAGGGGTTTTTCCTCCATTTTTCAAGAAAGATGGTTTTTTTACCATCATTAAACTTATCAAACTAACTTCTCATTGATGTATTCTTTCATCGGGATCCAATTCAAATCACGATAACATTCTCTTGTTCCTGAGTGGGCTTCTTTAATTCTTTTAGGTTTGTGCTCTACTCCGAGTAAAGATCTGCCCGATTTTGATTTGCATATATAGGGCAAATGCCCCCAATACCGCGTCTTTTTGCTACAACTTCCTTTTTTTTTCAATTCATTTCACGCCTTCCACAAAATATTTGACGTATTTATCAAATTATTCGATTGATTATGATTAGCAGTTAGAAATGACTCCTATTTATAATTTAGAAATATAATATGATACAAATAGTAATCATGGATATAGTACTAATTGGGTTTTTCTAAGCGGAGCCCGGATACTTCATTTTATTGGTCCAAACAAGCTAACCATAAATTATTCTAATTGATAATATTAATCTGAATACCTCCAAAGCATAGATCTAATTGCCACTTCACGCTCTAAATTTTGGATGATTTAATCAATCCTTCTTTGGTGAAACAGAGGATATCTCGATCGGGGTAGAGAACGGGGAAATCCCATAATGACCCAATGTCTCTGACAAGTCGCACTATACGTCAATCCAATTTGAACTATCCTCCCCGGGATTTCGAAAAGGGACTTTTGGAACACCAATAGGCATTAAATGAAATAAAAAAAAAAAGAAAACAAACAAGGGAAGCCTGCTTCTATCAAACCAGACACTTTCATCCCTGGCCCTAAAGTAAAGGACCAGCGACTTCATCCCTGGGCGGCTTGAGCCAATGCTAAGCCTAAGTGCACAAAGCATTGCCATTGAGCCAGTTGTTAGGGAGTAGCCCGGGATACTGCTCTAATAAAGAACTTTCTCTCTTTGGCCCAATTAGGGGAGAGCGAGCTTCCTGAACTCCCAACTTCCATGGACAAAACGGAAATGGATAATTCAACCGCTACTTCAACAACATCAATAAGCTGATACAGAACTTCAATCTTGCACATTGAAGGGGAGGCATCGGCCTGATATCGCCCATTTATTCGATCTTTCACCGGGGCAGCAGGAACAGCAAACGGAGAGATCGAGACTCAGTCCTGAACTCCAGAAGCGGACGGATGCCCGAGGAGTTCTACCGTTGACGACAGCAGCGGGAATGGATTTCAAATAGCAGCTGCCCGAGAAGGCTAAAAAAGCGACATTTCCATTTATAACAAATATAACAAAAGCCATTGCCATTTAAGATCTTTTTCCACCAGGTCATAATACCCCTCTTTGAACTAAACAAAGAAAGACCTTTCGTTTGAGGAGAGAAGAAATGAAAGGAAGAGATGGGATTCATCAACAAAGGGATAGGGATAAGGAATCGCGGCGATAAACAAACAGAGGAGGCAAGATAATAGATATGTAAAACCTTCCCCTTCCACAAACAGGGCATTCTAACAGCCTACTCGTGCAAACAGTCAATTGCCCATCATTTGCACTGGGAATGGAAATGCAAATTTATAGATCTAGAGTCAGATGAATATGCTCTCTTTCCTCCCTCAAAGCCTAGTTGTCCACTAGAAGCAGCCAACTATGGGCTATAGGCTATTTGGCTTTCTTACTTACTATTGATTCAATGTCAATGGCATTTTCTTCTTTTTTGCTTTGCCTAATCAGTTCAATCCGGTTGCCCAATTCCCCCCCTCGCAGCTTGCAGAAAAATAATGTATGTATAAGCCTTAAAAGAAAGCATACTCTCACGCACGAAGAAATAGCGTAAAGTAGAAGAATAGCTAAGAGATAACCTGCCCGCAGTAAATGGGCGTCCCAAAAAAGAATTTTTTGGCCAGAAAAGGCAACCTTACCGGAAGTTAAACATCGTAAAAAAGGCCGGAAACGAGAACCGGCCGAGAGCTAATAACGAAAAACAGGGGAAAATGTTACATGCGGAAAGATACGGGTATCTACGGAACGAGTAGGGCACCAATACATAATAGAAAAAGAACAACAAATAAAACATGAACCACGAGATTGCAAAAAACCAGCAAATGGCGGCAACACACAGGGAACTTCTCAAGTACCCGAGAATCAGAAATGCACTCGTGCAAAAGAGAAACAAGCCCGGACTACAATGGTGGCAGCTGACACAGATGAGCAGTGCCATAACATAAACAAAGGAATAAACGGAGGAGACCTTTCCGCCATAGCTTACGCCCTCATTCCATGCTTTAGGATGCGGGGTGGGGAAAGATACCCGATGTAATCAACCTCTTTTTAAACATAGAAGGCGTAGAACACATAGCGAATGCGGTGCAGGCGGAAAAACAGATATATTAAATCATAGGGTAGAGGCGGCCAAAGGGATAGCTGTTGATAGGGGGGACCAGATAACTGACGTTATGTATGAGCCGCAGGAGAAATCCGCGAGGGCCATTGCTGTTTGGATTGCAGCCATAAGCGTTGCCGTAGCGCTTGCCGGCAAGAAAAAAAAGTAGTTCAGTTTGAAGTGAACAAGGCGGATGTGTGTCCACCTTTCTATTTACAAGGGATTGAATTGATCACCAACCATTGGATAAGAGAAAAAAGAGGGATGGTTGACTTCTATGCCCGGCCAAGGGGAACCAAGCTCATGGTATATGAAAGTCTAAGGGGAGAAAATCAATAACTTGCCCCACAAGAGGGCATAGCTTCGCTCCTTGTCTAACAATGAAAGGAATAGATCTTGACCTCATGAGAAGTACCCCATCTTTGAAAGCCACAGGATCGTATCCTTCCATGGTTCGCCGATGTCCCTTTGACTTGTTACTTTCTGGAGACAGAAATGTGGAATTTTCGTTTTCAAGAGAAGAAGAGCTATTGAATGAAAAAGCGCCCATTTTTTGAGTGAAAAAGTCACTATCAAGAACCCCTAAATTAAGTTAAGATTCAGAGATCAAGATGTAATGCAAACCTGCCTTCAGATTTGAACATGCACATCTCTGATATGCTCCTTAACACCTATTTAGGAAGCGGCTTCGTAATCATAACTATCTTTTTCAAGATCAAAGAGGAGGACTCGGCCACCATCAGTAAGCCAGTACAGAACTACACTCCTTCTTCGCAACACACCCCTCCAAAAAAAACACCGTCTCGCGCTCACTTAGAGTGCTCCGCCATGGATGACAACTTTCTATGTGAGGAAATGAAGAACCTCCTGCTGCACGTTTTAATGATTTTTTTCCCCCTTGCAAGACTGCCATTTCGCATTCGAATTGATCCAGTTGATGAGGTCAGGCTCAAAGAAGCCTTTTTGCTGTACAATGGTTTGTTATTCAACTTTCTCTCCCGTCCTAGGGATCTGGCTAGCGTCGTGCAGCGTTCGGATGAGTTATGGTGGGATACCTATATCTCCAGCCAGTTCACCCAAAATGCGAATTTCTTCATTGTAAGGTTTTTTTGTCCAAAAAGATGCCCTTTGGTTCTTCTTCTCTCAGGAAGAGAGAGGTCAATCTCTAATCTTCCCTTCTTTTCATCCTACGTTCGGCGGAAAAAGAAGCCGAGTCTTACAGCAGGAGTTCGGGACTTTAGCCTGCTGATAAAGAAATAGAAATACGTCACCGGACAAGATAAATAGCAAGTAAAAGACGGAAACCTTCAAAAGAAGTATTAGGAAGGAAAAGATGCCTTCTTCACTGGCCAGTTCATTACCTGCTTGGAGGATAGATCTACTACTTGCCTGTATGCCGATTCAAGACAATTTCAATCTGTGGAAAAACACGCTTAATCTCCTTGCGCTTATTGCATCAAGCACGAGTTATTAAATAAAGGGAGGATTTTATCGAAATAAGAGGAAGCCTAAGGACAGCTAATAGAATCTGCATGTAAGGAGCCCATTCACGAGCACTAGCTTTCCGGGTTTTACCCTTTGAAAAACCTTTTCCATCCTATTTCTTTTTTGACAAGAATCTTTACGATACCCACGAAAGGAGAGTTGGTATAGGCGAAGTAAACAGTTCATTGGCAGTAGGAAAGGCACTTACAGTAAGCTTTAGACTCTCGTCCATAGTCTAAGAGAGGTAGTTGACTTCTCAACTACTATTAGAGGAAGCTGGGGAAGTCGGCTCTGTCAAAAGGACTGCATTGATCAGATCCTAGAAAGGTGCTATGCACGCGTCATCAGCCAACACATCCATACTAGAGCACAAAAATTTTATTATTTGGTGGATTACGTCTGGAGCACCAGAGTGCAGGGGAGACAAGTCTGCCATCTGTCTTGAAAGAGAAGAAAAAGAGTTTTCAGCTGCATCAAGAGACCCTTCAAAAACCTCCTCCTCATAAGTAGATTGGCAAGGATGTGCGCTGACAGATCATGTAATTGCATTGACAGTGAGATTGGATAGTTCCATTTCTTTTTCTCACCCTACCCCTAGGGGTAGGGGAATGTAAAAACAGAGATCAAAGGGCAGTCTTTGATTCAGACTACCTGTTACGACTCACTTGGGACATTCTATCTTGAGAAGTGGTGCTACTAGTCTTTCTTCCCCCAAAAGCTGCGGGCAATCGGCTTTGAACATGATAAGAAGTTATTCAAACTCGTGTCAATTCTCCTTAGCCTTATGATCTTTCTCTGGGTGCATCACATCTAAGCCAATATCGATTCAAGCAGGACAACTACATCATGAAAGAAAGAAGTCGTGCTTTCCTCTCTTATTCTTATTCAATTGATCTTCTTTGCTATTCAGAAATGAATCTGCACCTCCCTACAAGATTCCACCCTATATCTATGTCATTTGCTGCTTGCTTGACTTCCTCCAGCAGTTAAGTTCTTGGTCTTCTAGTTTTGAATCTACTTTCTTTTTCCCGGTTCTATCAGACCGTTCGTAGGGGATCTCCTAAGACTAAGAGGGGGTCTCAGGCACAGCCCGCGAGAGGTTGGAGTTTACCCGTTAGGATATCCAAAAGATTGTGCTAATTTGGACTTTCTTTAACTTGTCAATAAGTCAGCGCAGACGACACTCGTTTTGATTGTTTTTGCCGTGTCTAGAAATCCAAAGTTCCTTCGTCGAATAGCAATCGACGCTCTCGTCAGCAGACCTGTAGGAGATAGATTCCCTTTCTTTTCTGCAGCAGAGTGATGATTTTTAGGTCTTATGAGTTTTCTATTCCAGTGGCCCCAGCACTTTGTGGTGATTGAAGTGTAAACGAACTCTTTTTCCCGTGTGCCGAGTCTGATCTTTTCTTTCGTGTGATGGATGAAACTAAGTTTCCAATTTCTTCTTAGTGTGAGTGACAGGTGCGCCGATCCAGCCGGTATCGAGAGCTCTAATGATCATTGCGATTAAGCAAACTAGGTAACCTTAAGAGGCCTGGCCTACTTGCCCCCTAAGGTCGAGTTAGTGCTATGTACGTCATACATAGACGGCGAAACCACCAGACCGACTGCGGGTGCACAAGTAGCTTAATCCAGATTCAATTAGGTGCTTAGTTGCGAGTCTCCTGCCGAGCCTCTTCCTTGTTCCATAGGCTGCCCCTTGAGGGCGCATTAATGAGTCGATGCTGTTACGGCTTTACGAGGTGGAGATATAACGGATTGAATTCCTTTGGATTGATGTAGCTTTCATTCTGAGGTAGCTCTTTCGAGAGCTTACTTGGCAGCTTGTGTGTAATCGAATTCGAGGGTCTGATCTTACTATTTCCTTGCGTTAAGGACTACCGGAACGGAAGTTTCGCAAACTCCATTGCTTGAGCGAACCACTATGCTTGGCTGCTTATGGCGCTTAACTTAAAAAGTAGAATAATGGAGGCAGTTGGAATGGCCAGAAAGCTTGAACCGCTCCTTATCAGTCGCTCCTTGTTGTCTTTGTTCGTTCTTCGGGCTAGAAAAAATCCCAGTTTCGAATCGCACTAAGCCCAAGTAGAGCTAACGAGAGTCGCCTTGGTCCATGAAGGAAAAGCTCAAGCTCTATCTCCTTGCTCTGGTAGCTCAAAGCCCACCGGTACTGTCGACCCTACGATTGCTGCATTATTCATAAACTAAATTCATAAACTAAGCTCGCAGGATCTAAAGTGGAGTCTCGCTACATGATATGGAAATATCAATGGAAAAAGTCTCGCTCGCTTAGACAGGAGCGATATAGGCAGGTGTTGTCTTGTTATCTTTTCACCTATCTAACTCCTCCTGTCAAAGGTTCGATGGGTTCGGGTGGCCTAACGAGATTAGCATTGCAGGTCTTTTTCATATGAACGGGAAAGAAGAGAACCTCGATCGGGCCTGAGAAAATGGTAGCCCCGATGGGAAGCCCCATATGGAATGCTCTCTGTACTCTCTTTTCCATCATTCCAAGTGGTCCAGCGGTCGCAAGCAGGGGAATGGCTTTCCGGCTAGTCTTTTTATCCTCAAAGCCCTATTCAAAAGCTCCGGTCTAGTCTGATAGTGGTAAAGTGGAAAATTACGTGAATTACGTGAAGTAGTATACCACTATGTGGTCATCTTAGTCGGCTAAGAGCCATTGCTTTCATAAACGTGATTTCAATCGTACGTCTCGTCTCCGTCTATTCTTTGAAGTGGTGAAGGAATGGTCTTTCGGGTATGTCTGTCTATACCCATAGCCGTCTCATAGACGGGTTCCCGGAATGAAATTCCTCTGCTGTATAAGCCATACCCTAGCCCCCCTTGTCTTTTCTCTTTCTCTTCATACAAAGACCAAAAAATGGATCTGAGAAGGGGTTGTGTATTCAAGCAGCCTTGATCGTATTATACGATATACTACCAGCTCTTTCCCGCAACTTGTTCGATTCTCTATCTACTGATCGTGGATATCTAAACTCTTTCTCATGTCGGCTAGTTCGATTCTAACCTACCAGAAATTGCAATTGCATAAGAGAAGAAAGCGTAGAAAATAGGTTCAGAAGTACTTCCCCCGGTTAAAGAAGGGAAGAATCATGGTCGAGCTATATGCTTAACACATGCAAGTAGGACCTTTTTTTCGCCGAGAGAAGATGCAACAGGACTTCAAATCCTTCTTGCTTCGAATCCACTGCCTGAAGTTGATTTTCTATTCGTTTTATATATGACCTCTTGCTTTAGCTGCGACTTCAGAGTCTGTTGGTTCGGAAGAAAGCGGAGCTCCTAGCTCGGGATAAACGGGAACTGCCGGCTAATCGTATGCCGGTGAATCAGATGTTAGATATTCGGGGCGAATCATATGTTGTTGAATTGCCCGCGTAACCATGAAGAAAGCGAATTGCTAATGAAAGTCTGACTTCTCGAATGCACTTCTCTAATGGCATAATGGCACAAGGAGGTGCTAAAGCCCTTGACTGATCAAGTACGGTAGACAACTTCAGACGAAAGTAGTCTGGGTAAAGTCAAGCTTCACACTTGACATTCCTAAAACAAAGAAAGTTTTCCCGAAAATGCTTTC
>CM045906.1:7730163-7952663 GCA_025169955.1 Salix arbutifolia | reverse complement strand
GGCCAATCGTCGGAATGTGTACGAGATACCATAAGGGCCCAATATCTCAATAGCGCCTTTGTCTAAAGCTTCGAATGAGACTTCATATCCGAAACGCAGGAAGGATCTGACTAGAAAGTCATTCAAAACTTGATCGAAGAACCAGCGTTTATTGAAGAAGGTATAGAGTCGATTACAAAAAGTACTAGTTTGAAAGGCTCGTTGGAATTGATCCGCTACGGGATTTACATTATACGCAACAGAAGCACCTGAAGTACTAAACAGAATAGGTATTAGTTTGGTAATGGTTGGAGCAGCAAACTCGGATTCGGCAAGAATCTCATTTTTTGGTAGTACAAAGGGGGAATTGGCCCAAAAATGGGATAGGGGTTAAGACGCAGTCGGGGGCCGGCGGCTGACGTGAGTGCCCCCCCGAACCGCGCGAAATGGTCGCCTATTACACGGCTCACTAACTCTGCCTGAGGTGGGGGTACCTATTATTCGTCGGCGGTCCGGCGCACCCCTACTCACTTAAATAAAGGATGCTGCTTAATTACGAGATTTATACTTAATCTAGATAGTTCTCTTTCGTTAAGCGCATCGAGCCAGGAGTGGACATCATCATCTGCAGTGCAGACAAATCCAGATCCTCTTTCATCATTAGCTTAGCTAAAGTGGAATAGTATGACTGGCTTTCCGGAAAATGAGACGAAACCAGCTTTTTCGAAATGATCAACATGCGCTCAAAAAGACCTACTAAACCCCCTCTTGCCAAGTGATCTAGTTTAGTCTGAGTCTGAATTTGCTGTATCAGTTGCTCCCGCTCTGGACTTACTTCAAGGAAAGATAGGATTGGGCAATTCCGCCGGTTCTGGAGCTTACCTTATTATTATGAAAAGGGGAACTTTTATTCTTTTTTAGAGGTTGATTAAGGGGGGGCAGAGCGTCGAGGCTTCTCAGCCGCAGGAACAGGGAAGCAATCCTCCAAAAATGGAATGAGTTCGCAATTACTACCACAAGAGAAGCCGCCCCCTCATCACTTACCGCTATTTTTTATTGGGGGAATTCAAAACATTTTTTCTGGCCTTCCTTTATATTGATGAAGAGGTGACCTCGTGCTCTTCAAGAAATGAAGGCAAAGGCCCCCCCGAGCCCGAGGGGGATCGTCGGAGGGCACCAAATCCTGTTTTTTTCCTCCCGTCCTCAAAAGAGGCGCCGGAGGCCCAAACTCATCCGGAGTTGGAGAGCTAAATAAAAAAAGACTTTCTCAACATAAAAAAAAAACTGCCCTTCCCTTCCATATAGATCGTCGTGGCATGAACTCATTTCTGCCTTTCCCCACTCCTGCCCGAAATCCAGCTGGGGCCCTCAAGGTGAGGCCGAATTTCATTACCTTTTGTGCGCCTCTCACCTCCTCCATGAGGATGATCCACTGAATTCATTGCAACACCACGAACAATGGGGCGTCTGCCTAACCACCGGCTTTATCCTTTCTAAGCTTTCGTGCATCATGGTTGGGATTGGAAACTATACCAATAGTAGCTCGGCATCGGGAATCAATGACTTTTTCAACACCCGAAGGTAGCCGCACAAGCCTAAGAGAGAGTGTAGGGGGCCTTCATTATTTTAGCTTTAGTTCCTGCGCTGCGGCTCGAGCCAGCCTTGCGCCTTGGCCTGAATGACATTTAATATAATGTAACCATCTTCCTATACGTATATCGACTACTGGTATGCGATTTCTATTTTCGAATTTAGAGAGAGTCTCGCCTGTCTATAAGCAGGGGAGGCGTGGCCAAGAAGCAGCCAGCTGACTGCCCCCTTCCACTCGGCCTTTCTTCGCTGTGTGAATAAGGTCTTAGTATGGATGGGCATTCCGGGCGGGTCGCAATAAGTCGCGGGTCGAAGGTTTGGACCAATCGCAATTTATCAACATTTTGCCTGCTTCCAATTGATGACTGGCTATTATATAAGTGTTGACCTAAGCCCCTGTGCCGGGGCTCGGCTCCCGAACCGTACGTGAGCTGCCTCGTACGGCTCTTCCTAAGAACTGGAAGCCCCCTCTCTCTAAATAGAAATTAGAAAAAAATGAGACATCAAAAAATACTTTTTCAAAAAGCCTTTGCCCTCCTATTCAACGGGGCTATTAGAGAAGCAGCTTCGTTCCTTGACTTCTTTGCTCAGTCAAACTTCCTTTTCCTTGTTCCTTAGTGTAGTCTCGGTCCATAGTTTAAGACTCCGTTCCTTATGCCTAGTCTATATCCACAGCTGACGTGGCTCCGTACCGACGCCTTTCCCTTTGTCGACGGCTAAGTGACTTCGTAACCTTAACGTACTTATTTTATTTCGTATTTTCTTTCTTACTATATCATAGGTCTTCGTCGGTAAACCCCTTCGCCTATAGGCCTATAGGATAGGATAGGCGGCAGCTTGGCTTCGCTATCGCTCTGGTATAGAGTCCGTGTAGTCGTCGGCCTTCCTACCAGAAGGCCTATGAGTGGTCGGCCTTTCGAATGCCCCCTTCCTTACTTTTCTGAGAAGCCCTTTACGACTATAAAGGACAGGGGGCTGTTCACCTTTGGAAACTTAGCTACACCGGTCACGACATGTTGTTTGTTGATATTTATTGAGGAGTTGGATGGAGTTTAGCTGACTGAATCCATAAACCTAGAAAGTCACCGTCACGGGTACTTTTTTGACTCTAACTCTATAGGTAGGTATTGGTGGAGCTTGCGTAATGTAGTTGTAGTTAAGGCTGCATTGAAGTCTTTCTTTTTCTTTTTTGAAGATCTACTGAAGTATCAAAGGCGAACCCCAGGCCGGGACGTCTGGCAGAATGCTTGGCCTCCTGCGCTGGAAGCCCGAAGGGTGAGCTTCTGGTGGTTAGCTTCTAGAACTAGATAATAGGCATTAGGCATTCTGAGCTGGAAGGGGGCAAGCAAATTAAGGGAGGCGGGCCGACTACAAGAAGCGAAGCTTAGGGAGCGACGGCCGACCACTACATAAGCTGCTGGCGGAGAAAGCTCGAGGAGCTTCCCTTCAATTCGTTGCTAAGTCAATGTCTTAGGCCTCCGAGTCAGCCCGCGCTTTTTCGAAGAATCCTGCACCCAGGGGCATACGGCCTGGCGGGCCTTCCCTTTCCGCCGGAGCTTCCTGGGCGTTGCCCCGTTCCCCAATCAGATGTTTGGATGTGAGCTATACTCCGCGAGGAGCCAAACGGGCGTATGGCCTTGCCATTTGACCTCTCTTCCCGTGTGACTAGGAATGCTCAGTGACAACCTCTCAATTGTCACCGCCTGGCCTCTCTTGCTACCGCGGTAGCACCTAGTGTGGTCAGCACCAATCGTGTTCGGACAACGAAGCTTACACTCATTCACATTGGTTCATCCTGCTATGTCCCGGGCCTTTTGCTCTTCTAACGTAAAAGGTGGCCGGCCATTCGTCAAGGCCCCAGAATCCGCTGGACATCTCAGCGGCGGGATTGAATACCCGCATCCGATCGAAGTTCCATTTTCCCCTAAAGGGGAGCTGTTTCTAGGTGGGTCGCTTCGCGCAAGACATTGCTTAGGACCAACGGGTCACACGACAGGTGCACGATCGACTTTGCACGCTCCATCCTTCGGCACTTCGCCTATCGGCTTGGCAGGCAAGCTACCTTGATCCGTCTTCGGCTTCGATTCGTTATGTTCAGAAGCTCCAACAAGCCTTAAAGTCTCTTGCCGCCTATGCCAAGAAAGCGCTGCTTTACGTTTGATCCTATGTGCCCAGAGAATGCTATGTGTTCTCCACTTTCGGACCTCGCAAAGAGAGAACGTGTTTTTTCCTCTTACTTTCTCTCTCATTCGCGGAGCGAAGAAAGCGGGCTTTGCCCCAGCTACCGCTATCCTTGGGAAACTCAAAGAGCTACCGAAGGAAAGGGATGCAGTCTCCCCCTTGGCCTTTGGAGAGGAGAAGGCAGAGAAGAAGACGTCCTTCGCGCAAGTTTTTTTGCTTCCTGCGCCCTTACTAGTACTAGCTTGACTAGTACTAGTAAAGGGGCTCTGGCTCTTCGACCAAGGAGGCATTCCGGTAGGAAGGCCGACCACTACATAAGCCTCCATCAGTCCAGGAGAGAAGCAAGCTACCTTTCTTTGATCCACCTTCACGGACAGGGAAGAGAACGAAAAGAGTCCGCGTATGGTGGGCGTGGTAGGTTCGAGGATCTTACGCGGCGGAGCGAACTCTTCTATCGTCTTGCATTTCCTCTGGCAGCGTAGCTGCACCCCCTCGATCCATCGTACTAGAGCGATCCGAGAAGAACGATTAGGGTCATATTCTATCCTTTCTACAATGCCCATAGACGAAGTGCTTCGTTTCAGATCCATTCTTCGCTGCAATCGCTTCGATCCACCCCCTCGGTGAAAAACAGTAATACGCCCTGAAGAATTCCTACCAGCGGACTTCCCTGTACGTGAAGTGAATTGTCTCAGTGCTCTCCCCTCTTGGCTTTGTCTCATTGTTTATCTCGTAATCATTCGATTCCGTTCGAATTAGCTCCTACTCCTTCTTCTTCTTTATTCGTCCTTGGTCCTTTTTACACTATACTACCTTACTATATTCTATTTCTCTATGTTATTGCTCTACAGTGAAATCATATGTCATTAGTAGAGAGTAGGGGGATTGGTATTTATTGGTATTGATATATGTCTTCCTTAGACTTTGCTTATTGATTAATAGACTTTAGATAGCCTCTTTGTCCAATGAAAAGCACGAGGATTCCCTCTCTGACGACTTCGGTGAACAATGGGCAACTCCTACTACTGAAACCAGTGGATACCACGCCTCTTCCTCTCATCTCTGGGCTGCTCTTGCTGACTCTTCCCTTGCAAACGGTTCCCCTACCAGAGAATAGTACTTCTCAACCAACAGAGAAGAGGCGGATTCCGGTCCGGCATCCCGCCCTATACGGGATGGAGCTGTTCTCTTTTTGGAAGAGAGTAGGGCCCTGGCTGAGCCTGAGTTTGTTCGTTCTGTGTACGAGGTTGGCTTGCTTTGTGGTGCCGTTGATACCCTGCCTAGCTGAATAACTGACCGACGGCGGAATGGTAAGCTTCTTCGTTCACCTGCACTCGTTCCCGCCAGCCAAGCAGAGTCAAAGCACCCTGAACCGGACCAAATCCGAAACAGGCTTCGTAGGAAGAAGCGACGCCTACTCTCCAACCATTCCCCCTGCCCTCGGTGCCTTCCCCTCTCCCCGGCAATCTTTCAAGCAAGCAGTAGTCATAGGCACCCTCATACTCAAGCCATCAATCGGCATAGTAGTCAAGCAAAGCCAGCCCGACCTTCCCTCTCTCCTACTCGAGCTTCGTACTCTCCAAAACATCAAGTGGCACAACATCCGTAATCGGAAGAACATGAATCGCCCCACCGGGCGGATGGGAAAGGAGATGAAGGAAGATCAGTTGTATCAGCTACAGAATCTGATTCCGGTGAGGCTACAAGCCTATCTTCGACTTTCGTTGTTCTTTTTTCTTGCTGTAAAGTGCCATTTCCGCTCCCCAACGACAGAAGTACGAAATTACTAACTAGTCTGTCTAGTTGCCATTTCAAAGCCCGTGTGGCATGGGACAGTTTTAAGGTCTTTCATTGTCCGAGCAATGGCTCAAGCATTCAATGTCAGATTGTGTTCTCCCGACGGATACTTCACAAATATTGGGAAGTCCGGAGGCCGGCCTTACAAGGGTGAATCTCCACTCTTATCTTACAGAATCACAATTTTCGAACCTTTCCTATGAGCTCTTGCTTCTGAGAGTGCTGCTGTGGTATCTGGTTGAGTGAAGGTGCGATTGAGCTACTGTCGGGAGCGGTTTGAAGCCAGATGATGGAACGCTGTCCACTGGAACAAAGAAATTGCATTAGTCACCGTTGTGACCTAGACACGACGTTAGAGCGAGTTCGGGAGCGCCCCGAATCAAATTAAATACCGGCTGGTACGAAGCAGGTCTGGAAGCTTCCATGTTGAGGACGGGGCCCTCGTTATTCTCGCGTTATTCTCGAAAGAATGACCAAGAGAAGGCGAGCGGAGTGAGGCCAGACGCATCTTTCTAGTCCCTCTGCCGTGAAGAAGGGTGATCTTAACAATTGGAAGTGAGCCTAAACTTTTCTGAGGTTCTCTTAGAGTTGTCTACCTGAACGAAGCTTCCGAGTTTAAGTGTAGTTTTGGGTCGGCGAAAAGTCAAAGTTGTCATTCTCCTGTTGCTTAATCTGTGTGTTCCGTTGAGCGGTTGATCCCTGGTCAACAGCAGATACCTGTCTGACTTCGTTTCATTCTTTTCGGACTCATTTCGGTTCCACCCTATCAACACCCCGCCCTTGCTTCACGCGCCAGGGCATGGCTAACCGTTTACCCTCGATGGCCTGACCCGCCATTTAGACTCATTCGTTCAGCAGAGCGAAGAAGATCTGTTTCGGTTTCAATTCCTTGATCGAAACTCGATTGATGAGCTGAGGTAAGGAGAGTTGCGTATCAGTTTATTATGCTTTTCTCGGTTATGGGAGGATGCCTTCCAACCAAAAGCTTTCCGGAATTTTTTCAAGGCTTTTTATATTTTAACTTGAAAACTTATTTAAGTTCCTTTTGGTTCTCATCTTCTGCTCCTTTCTATTCTCGTAGGTAGATATGGTTCGAAGTACCAGAGTGGGACATCCGCTCTAAGTGGTCACTTTATCAAGTTTTAGGGCAATCCGACCTAGCTTAAGCGCTTTAGCTTTCGCACTTAACTTAAGCAGCAAAGCACAGAAAGAAGGGCGGTGGGAGGGTCAAATAAAAAAGCAAGTTAAGGAGGCGCAGCTCCGTGAAGGAACTAACAACCAACACCGTATGGGTGAGCCTCTCTGAGAGAGGAGAAGAAGGCGGGGACAGAACCACGCCTTATGACGAAAGGGGAGAGTGAAACCTAGCACGATACCACTCCGAGAACGAGACACCCTGGACAGAAAGCTGGCAAGAGTGAGACCTCAGATATATTTCCCTACTGGACTCCAATCCAATACTCTTAAGAGACCACTATAAAAAAAGATAAGAATGCTACCATCGAGTTTCCTCAACGAACCCCACCCAGGGTCTTTCTTTCTTAGTGAGTGTAGTTGGTTCTCCCGTGGTCCGTTCTCTGACTACTGGCTTGCTTGGCTAGGCTGGCCTTCTTTCTATTAAAGACAGTCAGCCCCACCCCTAAGCCCTGAACTCACGGAAACCCCGGAATCCTCCCTCTTTAGGAGTCAGAAGTCCTCTCTCGCCAGTCTCGGTCAATTGAATCTGACTGAGCTTGCTTTGCCTATGCTTCAGCGTCCTTGCCTTTCCTATGTTTTTCTCTTTCTTTTTATTGAAGAGGTGTCTAAAACAAAAGGAGGGTAGGAAGAATCTCCGTGATTTAGGTCTCTTCCTCTTCTTTAATGGATGGGAACACATCGAATGAAAAGGATGTCGAATGAGTTGAAAGATGGCAAAAACCCGACTGCCTTGTGAGAAATGAAATCTGAACTTTATTGGCTCCATCACCGGAACCAGCAGCAGCTTCTCTAGTCCGATTCCGTGAGATCAATCTTTTTCCTATTCCAATTCCTTTTCCCCCATTGTAGACCTCATTCCCCTCTTCCTTCTATGTCCTCCACCTGAGCTAGAAGAATCTTTCTATCTTTCATCACAGAACGCTTCGCATTGGCTAGCTTGCTTGGCCGCACACATATAGATTCAAATAATTTAAATCGATTCCGTGGGTTGGATTACTTCTTTTTGCGATGATGCCAAAATGTCACACAAGGAAATATCGTATAATGACGATAAACGACCAAGTCGTCACTTTCATCTACATATAGAAAGTGCAATCGAGCAAGCAGTCTTTTATGTAGTACGATCAATCAAGCCTACCGCTGATTGCGCGGCCATTGATTTTGAATTTCTTTCTTTAAAATCCAGAGGTAGAGGATCACCCAAGGACTTACTATCTGAAAAGAGGAGGATCTCTATTCATACCGTTCTTCGTAAGTCCAAAGTTGTTCAGTAGGATACGTTCCTATCCTCCCATTAATGAATCCGCGGGTTGTGGTCAACTGGGATCACCAGGCAAGGGAAGGGGGATGCATTTCGATCCTACGCCCCCGCTTCTTTTTAAAAACCAGCAAAGAGGACTGCTCATTCCGGAGACCGCCCCCCACCGTAATCAAGGCTAACAAGGAGAAGGTAGCCCTAGGAAGTAGTGTATCAAAAACTGCATCCTTCTTTTATGCAGCTACCCTGCTGGTGTGGCATAGACTTTCCTCTTAGAACCCTTGGGTTGGGACACTGACCCAGCGTCACCAGCAAAGGATGATGGTAGCTTTCTTTCATTTCTGTACTGGTAGTTGAATAAGGAATTCCCCCTAAAAGTGAATGAGTGATAGTTGCTTCTAGTAGCTCCTGTAGCTAGGCGAATGTAGGATGGAGAGTGAGACCAGCGAGGAGGATAAGAGATGCCCGGCACTAGAGTGAAAGAGCTGGTCGAAAGCTAAAGCAGTACGAGGATCATGGAGAGGGCTTGATGGTGAGGGGTAGAGCAAAGGAAAAAGAGTCTGGGAGTAGAGGCAGAATCGAACTAAGAAGCAACTTCAAAATCCAGCTGACATTGATGGTTTCGAAAGAAGCCTAGAAGGAGGGACTTGGCAGAGGTAGACTCGGCATCTGGCTCACCTGCAAAAAGGAATTGAAAGATCCCACACGGGGTGGGCTAGCTAAGCCGGAAAGACTTTTGATTTCGATCCGGATATTGATAGTGTGAAGTGAGTGGTAGCTGTTGTCGTTGAAGGATCTTATTTAAAGACTCCTGATTGAAAACTTGCTTACTCAAAAGGGGCCTCTCAATGGAACCAGGAACTGAATTGCTAACTGACTTCTCAGGAGAGAAAACATATGCTCTAAATCAGTAAACTAGAAAATTAGCTATTGGAAGGAAGGCAACTCCCAATGTCTGGAAGGGAAACGAGAAGGACTTCAAAAGGTATTCCTTAGGCTGGACCGTGTCGCTCGTATGGATTGCCATAGCAAGGTCTTAGGAAGATGGCAGAAGGAATCCAATTCAAACCGATCGGAAGACAGAATCAAGGAAACTGTCTGCAAAAGGAGATAGGGACTACGAGGGCAAAAGCAGCTACAATAGGGATTCCCCATGTATCCCAGAGGGCTGCCAGTGAACTTATAATGGATGATTAAGCAAACTCCCTTTCACTTAAAAAAGAGGGGCTTAGAAGAAGGCATTAAATTAGGTTAATTCTTCCCACTGCTGGCTGGCTTTATAATGTAATGGTACAACCTGGAGAATAGGGATTGACATACCTGCTTTATAGTTCATTTACATATCTCTCTCATGGAAAGACATTTTTATATTAGCCTATAATCAGCCCTAAGGTAAGGGTAAGAAAGCTGTGGAATCAAGCCTACACTCGAACTTGCGAGAATGGACCCCTATTCGATCGTTTTTCGACATGGATTAGCTTAGGAGAAGTGAAGTAACTCAATTGAAAAGCAGGAGAAGAGAACGAGGGAGATCCACTAGAAGGAGAAGGTTTCGAAGGGGCTACGCAGAGAGCAAAATGGGTACAAGTAACGGGATGAAGATGCGTGACCAATCGTGAGATCGAGTGAAAACGAAATTTAGGCTTGACGGAGATCATAGATAGAGAGAATGGCAGGGTAGACCACGAAGTTCCGGATACCTTTAGTCGGAGCAAAGCGAGCCGAGAGGGTGTATGTTAGTTAATAGAGCTAAACTTCGGGATGACGGGAGATCTTGGACTAACAGAAGTCGCGGGAAAAGGTTGGATCACTTTTCTTACTTACTTGCTTTACTAAGAATCCGGGATTGGAAGATGGTCAACCAAAAGGTAAGCTTCTGAGAATATAAGGTTTTGAGTCAATACCAGAGAGTGGGAATCCACTCTTTCTTATGTCATATGTCATTTCCCTCCTTCCGAGAATAACTCTTTCGGTGGGGACTGCCTGGAGGCAGTAAGGTTTCTTTAGTTTAGGCTGCTAAAGACGGACTTGCCCCAACAGCCGTAGCTAAAGGCTTAACCCATTGTTGAGTACCCAGATTCTTCAACCCCGACCTCAAGAGAATCCGGGGAAAGCTCCATATCAAAAGAAGCTTTTTCGGTAGGGAGAGAGAAGTTTGGGGCTAAGGCCTGTAGCTATCGGAGTTTCACTCTTCTCTTCACCGGAATTGGAATCTACTTCACTAGATGGAACAAAGATCAAATCTTCCTAAGCCTAAACTTGCCGTGGAAGGTATTTTATACCTACTTTATTTAAGCCTGGATCCACCTGAACTGGAAATTCAATCTCTCTGCTAGCTTCAAATCAAAGCTTGACTAAGATGGGCGCCTTAGCGCGTCGTTTTTCAGCTGGGGTGGGACCTGAGAGAATGAGGTTAAAGACCTGTCTAGAGCGAACCGGCAATGTGGTAAGCGCAGAGTGAGCACATGGCAGATACAAGACCGGGGCAAGAAAAGCTCACCGCTAGTCTACTTCAATCTGAACCCGCCAAGCAAGTATGTAGCAAAAGCTAACACAGATCGAAGGCGTATCGCGAAGGGGATCCACGCTGATATACGTTGCTTCGACTTCAGTATGATCGAGCTCTTTCCCTTAGGTTAGGCTTGTGACGAGAAGAATGTTCAAAGCGGAGAAAAAGGGATGCGACGAAATGCAATTCTCTTTTTCATTCAAGAATAGAAAATCTTCTGTGAAGGTGAGCAGCAATTCTTTCTTTTGTTGTCGTGAGCTTGCATCGAGAGGGACTTAACCCAGAGAGTTCCGAATAGCAAAATCAGTACCGGCCGGAGTACCAATAGCAGCTCCATCCAAATTGAAGACCGATAATCCCAGAAAGAAAGTCGTCCAGTTTGGGTGCTCCGTTCCAGAACCTGCCCCGTGTAGATCGACACTAAATACGCCATTTCGAAACTAAGAACATCAAAGCTACGCTCTTACTGGTCTCATATCCGCTGCTCGAGTGGATGAAAGACTTTCAACCTGGCACCGCCTGGCTCGTACTCACACTCGCACTGACCGATGAATAGGAAAGTCTCTCTTAACTAGCCATAGGCTATCCTAAGAACGATCTCTATAATAAGGAAAATAAGGAGTACCCTCACTCACATCTACTTCTTCTTCTATTGATTTATGTGCTATATGCTTAACACAGGGAAGTAAGTCGGACTCTATAAATTCCTTTTCACTGGGAACAACTCCTGTCTCTAAAGAACCAGACTCTTAACAGTTTATTAGTTCAAGCTGAATCCAATACCTGTAGTGCCTCACTTGACTGAAAGCGGTAAGCACCGCATTCTTCTTATTATACGAATACAAGCTGCTTGCTTAAAAGCTATTGTCACAATTGAATCAGAATTAGCTGTATCAATGAAAATATCGTATTGTAGTCACAGACAACATAGTAGCTGTGCGAGAAAAAATCCCATTTCTTAGTTGGAAAAAAGCCAACCACCTTCCGTATTTCGATCCCAAAAGTCTCTCTTCAACAATAGGGGAGCAGACAACCAAGAATGGGCAAGGATAAAATGAGTTTTTTGAAAGGTCTATGGCAGTCTATTCTCAATTTTATCGGCCGTAATCGTAATGAAGAAACCTATAGGTCCCCGTATGTGAATGAATCAGTTTCTAAAATTTCAAAAAAAGAAAGTGTTAGAGCTCGTTCTTTCACTCATAAAAGATGATTGATAAGCAGTCGTCCCTTACTATATTCCTTCCTAAATCAGGAATGGCGGGATTTCCCATTGACTGTTCCTGAGGTTTTTGGGGGATCCTTAATCCTGTAAAGAAGGAAAGGCATCAATCCAGACCGGCAGCACCTTTGTGTTACCTCTTCCAGAGCCCTTGGTTGGGAAAGCCTCCATCCGTACTGTACTAGTCTTTTTTCAAGACTTCCATAGACATCCAGAGCCCCCCCTCAGTCAAGACTATGAGCAACACCCGAAAAGGAGTCTTAGCTTTAGGTAGTCTTTCCACGCTTGGCTTTGCTAGGCAGGCTTCCCCCGTCGTACCGTTCGCCTTCCGTGAGGAGCCAATTCTTCTTATTTGGATTCCATTGTATTGCTGAACTGCTTTTCCTGTTGATGCTTTTACGGGGGCTGTTGTTCATGCCGATTCAGAATGCTTTCTCATGAGAATATGAAATATCTCTTTTGTGTCCATTCAACGAGACGAGCACGAGACAGTGCTTTCTGATTCGATCTTGTCTTCTTTCGCTTGGTTTCCCCAGGTGGTGCTTGGGGAGTACAGTAGAGAAGGCTCGTCGAGACCTCGATGCCGGGTCGTTCCAAAGTGACTTGCTATTGCTCCCATTAAGGGATGGTCTCTTCATCAATAACATCTGTCACCGAGAAAGGCTTTTACATGGATGTATGGGAACCAAAGGCTCCATTTAAGTAAGCCCGCAGCATCACTACCAGATCGAAAGTAAAGGTAAGTTTCGGTTCTAGGTAAAGATCCATAAGCACCAGTCCCAGCTCCTTAGCCAACATAGCTAGATCGAGTGTATTCGCTCCCCTCAAGGGAATATGAACTTATGCGCCTACCTTCGCTACTGGGACTGAACTTGATCTATTCCATAAATAAGTTTTCGATGAAGTTAAGAAAGGTGTGGTTAGATTAAGTGCCAAAGGTCTTACCTGAGGGAAATCACTGGATTTGAAAGCAGATGTAGGAGTCACAGCCGTAGTCCCCTCACCAAAAGATTGTGAGGTAGGATCCACAGAGGTCGAAGCCAATGGAATGGGAGTAACAGGGGTGTAGGAGCTACTTCCAGCTTTCAAGACGGGGCCCTTAACATATTCAAAAGCTCCTTCAGGGGAGGATTCACTTCAATAACTCCCGTCTTCAGAGGAGCCATCTTGGTCACCATCCCCTTCTGGTTTAATAGAGACTCTCTGTTTACCACCTGATTCGAGTCTTTTTGGATGGAATTGTCCTATCCTAGGTCAGGTCAAATAGAGCTTTATTAGAATTTAAAATTATAGCCAAGGAAAGATGTCCAATTTGACACCGAATTAGGTTAGGATAATGAAGCTTAGCTAAGTGTCCGCAGTCCGACTTGCTAGGCTCTCCTTACAAGTCAGAACGTATACCGGAACAGGTATTAGGAAAAACCCACTATTTAGCGACATTGAAGATGAGGAATTTTCGTAAGTAGTGGTTTGCTTTAGTGCCTTTTCTTAAGTTAGCCTTGAAGTGATGCTTTAAGAAGGAGAATGACTAATAGCTGCTGCTAAGCCTTTCCACTCTCCAACTACCAATGGGCAAGATCTTTTTCTAGGAATACAAAATTCATTCTCGTAGATCGGGGATCTTTCTGTACTTATAGCATTTATTTGAATTCAAACAATCAGGATTGATTGCCTGCTATTCCTCACATTGGTAAAGGAAGAGAAGAAGATTCAGCGCATGCAGACGATTTGGCGCATTCCTTTTATGCCGGGCTCGAACTCTTCTGTGCTCTCTCTCTTCTTTCTATGCAACTTGCATAGTCTCAAACTTATTTCTCAAAGGCAAATGGTAAAAGATCTGCCTGCCATTGGAGAATGCAGTGGAGTGTGTGAAGGGTGTCAACTTTTCAAGATGGCTAGAAAATCCTTACCATCTGCCATCTGGCACAGCCAGGAGAGCTTCACATAAGCTGGAACTGGTGCATACTGACGTCTGTGGTCCCATGAGGACTCCCTCTCTTGACAACAGCAAGTACTTCATCCTATTTATTGATAACTTGTCAAGAATGACTTGGGTGTACTTCTTGAAAGAAAGATCTGAAGTTTTCAAAACAAAAATGAAAGAAAAAACAGATCTGTTATGGAAATGGCTAGAGCTATGTTGCATGAAAAAGGCCTTCCTAACAAGCAGAAGCTGTCTATACGGCAGTGTATCTGCAGCACAGAATTGCCACTAAAGCAGGCAAAACTCTCTTTTCACTGAAACTAAGACGCTTAAACATAAGGTAGGTGCTTTCACTACGCTTTCGACATTCCCTTTCGCTTCCGGGAAAGCGCAGTGGTCAAAGTAAAGTAGTTCAAGTCAGTGCTTTCCTTCCGGTCTGTGAGTAGAGTGTGGCTAAGTCGATTTGGTTCTGGTATCCGATCAAAGGCCAACTGTCTTAGCCATAGCGATCTGGCTGGCCATATTCAGTAGCGTTCGCTGATCTTTTGGTTAGAAAGAAAATAATGGAAGCAGGTGTCGACTCACGTGAAGAGACATGGTTCAAGTACGTTGAGTGAAGAATTGGCTTTAGGAAGAACTCGCAGTGAACCATTTCGAAGAAAATAGCTTCTGACTGGGCTGATGAATTCAGAGTTGGAAGAATGGAACTCTTGGATGGTAAGACAGGGCTTGGTGCAGCTGGGCTAACTGTGCTTAGTGAAGCGGAAGTTTCATATGCAAGTTCTATATTGATGTAATTACAGCATACTTCTTATCTTTTAGAAACCTCTATGTATATACTTCTATAGGACAAAAGTACACTACACATCATTTTCGGATTGGGTGGTTTGCAGAGCACCCTGGAGTTCGCTTCCCAAGATATGCAGTACTCGGATGTTCTCATCGCTGATACGTGTGTATCCCAAGTGTACGAGCAGGTACTCCTAAAGTTAGGAGTCACGATCTCAGCAAAAAAGTAGCGGATATCTCATTCCGGCTCAGCCGAGTTTGCTAAGCGGTTCCGAGTGAGAGGGTTGAGTGTGGACCCCAGTCCTATTTCAATTGCTAATCTTGTGAATAGCCATCACCTCTGTCTTGCTATCGCCCCACACTAAAAGTATCCAGTCAGTCTTGTCTTATATACGTATTTTATTTCATTTCGCAATGAAACTCTGCGTGGGCGCCTATCGGCCGAAATTGGATCTCTTAGGTTCGCTGCGCTTAGGATTAGGAGCTGGCTTGGAAGTCTTTAGAGTAGCGATGTTTTAAACTTTTCTCCACTGGTTCTCCTACTCGTATGGTTGGCCTATAGGCTCTCTCGACTCACTGGTTCGCCTAAAGGTTCAGAAATGGGCATTGAGGGAAGGCTATTGCCATTGCTTTTCCGGCCTATAGCTTACTGAAAATATCGTAAAGAAGGGGCTAAAGTGGCTCTAGAGCAGTCATTGAATTCAGTTGAAATCCGAGAGAAACGCACCTCGAAGTCTGAGTCTGTATTGGGCCTTCCTTTTATTTGCCTTGCCTAATTTGTTTTTGGCTTAGGAATGGAATGCTCAAAACTATATCTGCTTTTGTTTCACCTGGGCGTAGGGTTCAGAATGGGATCAATCAGACCCTGCGACTCAGTGCTTTGATAAGAAGAATGAAATCTCAGGTTTTCCGCTTCTTTGGCTGACACCGGCCGATAGCCCATGATCTGAGACAGCCTCTTCTTCGTAATCAAGCCAGAGCAAGGGATAGATATGATTAGAGGAGGCGATCCTTAGGCATGGACGGACCCTATATTATAATTATATTATAGGTTTTCTCAACAAGGGAGAGAGATCGAAACCCTCTCTTTCTCGAGATCCCCTCTCTTCCGTAACGGGGCCAAAGCTCCAAGTCCTAAGTGGTGAATCGCTCAACGGTTCTAACCTAACTAGGCATCCAAGTCGGCACTATAGAAAGAGATAGCTATGATAAATTCAAATGATAAGACACATTCTCGTTTTTTTTTTGGCTTGCAATAAAGCTAGGGTCCTAATCGAGCTTTCATAGAAAGCCTATCTATCCACCTCTCCAAAGACAATATCTTGAGTACCTATGATGGTGACCACATCCGCTGGCATGTGATGTTTGGACATAGAATCGAGTCCTTGTGAATGGGCAGAGCCAGGTGCTCTTATTTTACGACGGTAGGGACGATTGCTTCCATTACTGACCAGAAAGACACCAAATTCTCCTTTAGGTGCTTCAACTGCGGTATAGGTAGAAGAAGCTGGTACGGAAAAACCTTCTGTATAAAGTTCGAAATGGTGAATTGAGGTAGAGTAGACCGATGATCCTGTAGTCATTTGGCCGGCTATTGAAAGAAAAAAGCTTGCATTTGCTCCCCCTATTGTATAACCGGTCCCATCTCTCTCCAAACCTAACGTGGTAGTTTCCCATCATAGGGCTTTCTATCTATAGATTAAGCCATTACCAAGGAGCGGAGTCGTTCAGAACTCAGTTGACTGCTTCTATGGATAAGGCGGAGCGTCCTTGGCTCAGCATTATAGCACATAGGGCTTCTACTACAGCGCTTCGCTAACTCGAAGCGCCTCGCTATGAGAATCTAGCTTCGCTAACGCTCGGCTAAGTCTTGAACCTTCGCGCTGACCGTTCGTTTTCTCAGTAGCAAAAGCGCTTCTCTTTGCCCGAAAGAAAGATCTTTTTTTTATTGCTCCACATCTGCACTCGTCAAGCCAACCTTGCTTTTTGGGAGGTGAAACAGCGGTTGAAGCTGTCATTTCGAAATGACAGCATCGAAGAGAAATATACATGGTCACGGTTATCCTGGACTGTGTTCCGGGAAAAAGTGGCCTACTTGAAAGAAAGGGCGGGCACTCTCGTGTTTCAACTCCACTATACTATTAATAGTTAATAGTTGTGGTGTGTACTTACAGCCTCTACGAAAAGCAAGTGAATGGGGCCGGTGCGTGGCGAACGGAACAGTTCATCAAGCCATTTCTCGCCGTGACCCCCAAAATAGGAAGAGAGGTACTTTACAAATAGGGGCTAATTGCTTCGCACCTGACTGCCCTCTCGATATCTTCTCAGAGCTTTGTAACTAGTGGCCGGGTCGCTGTTTTCCCAGTGCGCGGAGCCCCAACGAGGAAGGTGTTAGTGGTTTAGGGTCAATAAGACTAATCCCTCTTTTTGTGCTCCTAGGGCGGGAAGAAGAAAAGAAAACGCGAAGCGTTCTCTTGCTTTCCCAACCTCTGGCTTCTAAAGGCTGCCCTCTCTTGGCTGGATGTTGGTCCAGCCTACTACGAGGATCCCGTATCCAGCAACCAAACCTAAAAAAAGGGCAGCCAAACCCCTTCCTTGTATAGGTTAGAGCTATGAAGCTTACCTTATTATTAGAGAAAGGGGAAGGGGCTATTTCAGCTGGTGCGCAGGTTTGGAAAACCGTTTTCCCTTAACTTCCCCGTAGGGGGTCCCGTGGTTCCTATGCCGCCGCGTTTCCCGGTCTTTTTCTTTTAGTGCTTCGACCCGAAGCGATAGCTTCTAGCTAGTTCAGTGGATAAGATGACTGCGCTCCAGCTCACTCAAGAATGGGACGGCAGTGGTCCGCCGGCAAGCTCGTTCTAATCTTGGACGCAGTACATTGGAATCCTGAAGCACCACCACGAACGCTACCGCGCGTTCGCCTGCGGTGCGGTAAGGCACCACCCTGTTGTGCCAGCAGCCAACTCCGACGTGTCAGCTTAGTTATCCTCATCAAGCCACTTACTTGATGTCTAGCTTCCCAACTGGTAGACGGTTCCTTTTCCCCCAGATCAATGAAGAAGGGAGAAGTCAGTTGATTCTTCCGAAGAACCGGAAGCGAAGCGCTATGCCGGGGCGGGGGGACGGGAAAAGAAACGGCTCCGAAGAAAGAAATTGGGGTTCCCAATGCTTCTCCACGCCCAACGAGATGCGTCAACCTCGGTATGCTTTACTCCTAACCCCACAAGGTTCCGAGACGGAGCTTAACCTGAGTCTCGGTTAAGAACGACGATGATCTACGTTTCACACGGCGCACGATTCCATGGATAGTTTCATTCGACATCGTGATGGAGGACATAGCTTACGATCATCGGCTTTGATCATGCCACTAGGCATTTGATTAGGACATTGCACAATGATCCGAAGACTTTGTCGCATCTCTTCAATACGGATACAGTAACGATCATAGCGATCTCCTCTGGTACCTACTGGTACGTCAGGATCCAATTGGTCATGAACATCGTAAGGTGCTGCTTTTCGCAAATCCCAGCATACCCCTGGTTGGGATGGGTAGGCCCACCACTTCACTTTCACTTAGGCCCGGGCCAAGTCAGTGGGGGGACCCTGTCGGGCTCCTCCCCCCCCCCCCAAAAAAAACTGTACGTGAGAGTTTCCCTTCATACAGCTCGAATCATTCTCAGATGCCCGGAGAGGCAGCCTATCCTTGTTTGTTGGGTTGGTTCACGCGCTCGCAAACGAGTACCAGCCGCAACAGCAGGAAACTATGACCAATAGAGTCAGACACGTCAGCTACATCCGCACGCAAAAGGAATGTGGTTCTGGTCACGGCTTTCTTTCCCTTAAAGGGGGCGCGGGACGTTCGCGGAGTCCGTGCCTTCCGTACCACCACATGGTCGTTCTTGGACGGATCCCGCCCCTAAACGTAAGGGATAGGGGGAAGGTGGCCGGGCCTATCAAAAGGTAAAGAGAACCCGGCCACCTATTTCATTCGACGTTCGGAGGCAGGGGGTTTTGAAACCCGATTCGACCTACTTTTGGATAACAAGAAGGCGAGCTGATCTGCTTTGATCCAGGAAAAAGCCCAGTCAGCCACCAACTCGGTGCAGGTCACGTAACCTACAGCTCGGCCTTCGCTTTTTGAGGCTTCCTCTACCCACATCTCTATGTGCCTGCAGCACTTCCATATGGAGAAAATAGGCTTACCATGTTCCATCAATAGCACCTAACCTATGCCGATTTTGGCGGACCGTGCTCCACCCCGGTGAACTCATGCGGTGTAGACGTGCCCAGAGGCCAGAAGCGAAATCCGTTCACGGTCCGTAGGACCAACACCATTCGAAGGTGGGCGGCCCGCCCCGCCTAGAACAGTCATGTTTGACTGGGCTTACACACATTCGCTCACTTACGCTGTCCCCCCTCAGCTCACCCTAGCCCCGGGCCTTTTGCTCTTCTAACGTAAGCTCCAAGGCTTCACACCAAGTCTTCACTGACAAAATATGCATGCTTAAGTAGGGTCAGGCAGAACCGTTGTTGCCTGATGGGAACTTCCCCCATATTGCTATCAATGTCTTCATGTCGCACGACCTCTTAACATTACACCACTGAATCCCCAATCCTTTGCTTGCTGTGCAGTGACAGTACCAATATCCACTAATCGTTGTTTCCAGATACGGTTGCCGGTTGACATCTCTTCTAATTCGTCGATACGAGAACAAAATTGTTGTGTGGAGGAATCAATATCTCGACATAAGCCAAGAGGCAGATCTTGTGCCACTCCACCTGGTCGTATGAAACTGGCATGCATCCTGGCTCCCGATACTCTTTCATAGAATTCCAACAATTTCTCCCGCTCCTCAAAAGCCCACAGGAACGGAGTTAATGCTCCCACATCCATAGCATGAGTAGTTAAAGCAAGTGAATGATTTGAAATTCGAGTTATTTCACGGAATAACACTCGTATATATTGAGCTCGTAATGGTACCTCGCAATTCAAAAGTTTCTCTACGGCTGAAGAATAAGCGTGCTCTTGGGCCATCGTAGAAACATAGATAGGGTCGACGACGGAACGAACAACGAAACTTTACGACAGCTTTTTCGTACACGTTCACTTGCATCACATACACAAGTGCTCTCTGAACCGTGCAATAAGGTCACCCATAACACGGCTCTCCCACTTGAGTTACCTTAGCCCCGGGCCATGCTATTCAATGATATTGGAAAAATGGCAGTGTAACGTAACAACTAGTATTGAAAGCTGGTCGCCTTTGGAAGCGTTCGCCGGTAACCAAAGCGTCTCGTTTCCGCAACCACTTGGGTACTTTGCTTATAGCTTTTTTAGGTTATGCAATAGAAGGGGCTCTGGATCCCCTGCTTTCAGAAATGAATGGATCAGAAGAGGGCTGGGTTCTATTTCCGGGCCGGGCGGGAGGTGAAGGCCATAAGAGAAGATTGCCCTACCGGTAAGGAAGAGAGGAAAAGGACGCTGTCATCTATCTCGACCAGTTTCCCGAGGCGTTGGAAATCCAGACCGGCTCAGAGAATCACTTAAGCCGAAGGCGCCCTTCGTTTCGCGAACAAATAAGTCATCCTTGACGAGATTTCCCATTCCTTCCCTGCCGAGCCACCTCTCTTCGCCATTCGATATACTACCTCTGCCTTCCTTTTCTATAACATACCCAGGCGCCCTCCTTTCCAATCAAAAAGATTAAATCAATACCAATCAAAGCCCTATCTAAGTAAAGCTTCGTCTGTTATTTTTCGGGGAGTTTACTCGACCCATTCCCCAGTCTCCCGCACTGCTCTGGGAAGTGTGCGACTCCGTATGAGGACCTCCTTCCCTTCTGCCCACTCTCTGTTCACACGGTTCTAAAAGCAGAGAAGGAAGGGTAGGCAGCAGGTACCACGAGCCCTCTGTCCCACACATCTATCCAGAAGCAAGTGTAGTTCACCGGTTCCACCGAATGCTCCTATCTCTCGGCAAAGATCGTGTGAGTGTGCAGTTATGCTTCGGATGCTTCGCCATAGAATAGATCGACCCAGTTCCCGTTCTTTTCTGGTTCCGGTGCACTCGCTTTATATCTCCGACACACAAGGAAGGACGCGGTGGGAAGGAAGCAGCCCTAGCCTCTGTCCGGCCGATCATTCCGCTGGCATCTTGCATTCACGCCTCCGTTTGACTGCCGCTCGGGGATGTAGTTGTAGATACGTTAGTTTTAGTGGATCGTTGGCTCCACCTGTTATCTCCTTCTACGACATGCTGTTGTCGTCGCCATATTCCATATGTCACTTAGTCATCTCTGCCTCGCTGCGGGTCCTCCGAAAGAAACGGAGGACTTCATTCAGTGACTCCGCGATCGCCCTCTGAACGATCAGAATAAGGTAAAGCTTGAAGATAAGTTTTGTACTCTATTAATTTCTCAGTCCCTCTAGTCGGGTGGGCGTCGGCCGGTCTTTCGACCCGATCCCCCTAAAAACCGTACGTGCGGGTCTCCCCGCATGCGGCTCACGCCATTCGAGGTGGCCCACCCAGCCCAGCATTCATTCGCAAATCCTGTAGTGAAATTGAGACTGCTCGACCTCGTAATTCGCGTGTAGGCAGCGCTATCTGTCCTACCCTTGACTCTATCTATTCATTGAAATGACTTTATTACATAATATTTATATATAATATAGGCTCGCTCCCTCTTTTTCCAAGAATTCATGCGCTTCCCTTTACTTCATAGGGCCTTCTAGGTGAAAAGCCTTCCATTTCCGTCAAATGACCCGGCCTCCCCTGGCTCTTCCACCGTCCGGGCTCCCTTTCCTCCCTATGCTCCCCCGGCGCAGGCCTACCACGCTTCGCGCCTGCGGCGTTTTCGAAAGACGGTCTTGGCCAGTAGTGCCATCCTCCCCGCTAGATGTATGGGCGGATTGTCCATCGCTGCTGCGTTCTGTTAGGCTATAGATTACAGGAACAAATGTAGTTGAATGAGACAGTAGGCGGGTTACACGTTCCACTGTGCCGAGATGTGAGGTGCAGGTGGTGATGATCACCCCGGGGTATGCGCTAGCGCCCTTGACAGGCACTCCAGGACCCGCCAACGCTCATGAAAACCCGGATCGGTCGGTCCTCCATTCATCCGACCGGAGGTGTGGATAACGAGGCCACCTTCACAACCTTCTCCCTTATGTCCCTATGTTGTAGTAAGGTAGGGTGGTTTGCTTGAGTTGCTCAACCGCCCCTTAGCCCGGTGCTCATGCCGCGCTACGGAACCTCCACCGTGCCGGGGGACCAAGCAGGGCATAGCTAGCGGCATAGGAGCCGACTCGGCGTCAGCGGCTTCGTGCCGCACTGGAGTAATCCAATATGCGGATCCGCACGTTCCACCACTTCTCCGTTCATTTCCAATACTGATCGTGAAACACCATGAGCAGCAGGATGTTGAGGTCCGAAATTCGAAGTGAAATTTTTGATTTGCCCGTTCCTAGTCGTCATGGGAAAGAAAGGCAGAAATAAGAAAGAGATTATTCCCTAGGAGCTTGTACAGTACTACCAGTACCATAAATGAAATGCATCTCCTTCGCCTAGCGCGTCTACCTGGCGTGCCCGCCTTGCATCGCTATTGGCGGCAAAAAAAAATAGCTCACTGAGCGATGATTGATGCAGCCCCCACCTCTGAAAGCTGAGGGAAGGCAGTGCCCTCGATTGTTCCAGAGAGAAGGAAGGGAAGGATTCAATCCAGCCCCAGCCATAGGGTTCCTTACGGCTACCTTGTTTCGAACGAAAGCTCCCCTGGGCGGAGTCAAAGATCCAGTGCGCATTCGGGTCAGATTGCCATTTTGATTCACTACTATGTTGTCGAATCAGATTTAGCAGAAAGGGTCCGCACCATCATAAAAAAAATCGTTTTTGGTGATCTCATGTGCGGCTTCGAGAAAGTCCAAGTCCTCTCGGCTCCTCGAACAATACTTGCCACAGAAACCCATACCTCTACAATACTGGTGGCAGTCTTTCTGGAGAAGAAGGTAGCCAGCTCTACGAATTCTTTTTCGTAGGCTTGTTCGGAACGCTGGGCTCGGCTGGCCCGCATGGAGCCGGAGAACCATCGGTACCAAACCATGGCCCGGTCGATCCATGTAGAATTTTCGGAGCAAACAAAAAAAGAGGTAGATAGACACCTAAAATAACCAAAATAAGAATGAGGAAGAAAAGGATATCGTGATGTAAATCCATTATCATCCACTTTCAAATTCGTGTAAAAGTTGGAATCCAACTTTCTAATAGAGTTGTTAGTTCGGGAGAGAATTCCATGATTCAAAAAATGGATGTAAAAGTCAAGGGAGAATGCCGCTGCTGTAAATAAACAAGAAAAGCGGATCCGGGGGTCGGTTCGCCCGACCAGAAATGCATCCCCCACCGGAGATTTGACTAACCACCCCCTGCCCCTGAAGAAAGAAAATGGAGAATATTTTAGGCTTGATGAAAAGAATCACTACCATATAAAGTAAAGAAAGATCCTGTAAAATCGAAAAAAAAAATGGAAATGGGATTTTCTCATTGTAACTTGGGGCTTTAGGTCTCTGTCCCACTGAAACTTATAGGTTTGGATTTCTTTCTTCACTGACGCAATTAGTGAGTGAAGTGAGCATGGGGCACGAACGCTTAAGAAAAGTCTTCCTTCTTTCTTTTCTTAGCGCAGGATCTCCGTTCTTCCCGGAACACTAAGACAATTGCCCTTCCTTGAAAAAGGAGAAGAGTGAGTGAGAGAAAGAGCGGTTCGGTCAGAAGCAGATACCACACACTCAAGCCAATTAAGAAGCGCATAAGCAAGACGAATCTCTTTCTCTTTCCATATTCAATTACGAAAAAAGGGCTAAAGCGCATACATATATAGAGCTAACATAAGTCATATGTCGTTATTTGCGACTCACATTCGTTAACAAGTTATTATGCAAAACCAGCCATAGGAAAGCTGGAATCCGTTGGGGCCCGGGACATTTCCAAACTATCTCCCACCGCCCCAAACCTGCCCCGAAAAAATAGCATACGCTGACTTTGTGGTGAAGTTCCCTTGATTAGACGACCCCCACCCCAGATGATGCGATCATTAGGCGCAAAGTTATGCGGGGGCTTAATCCCAGCAATCAGTAGACAAAGATGATGAGGCAGGAACGGAACATCTGAAACGCACTCCAATTCCAGCCACATTCTGATGAATAAGCAGCAACACAGAGATTCACGGCACCCTCGTGAACTTGATTTATTGTGAATAAGTGGTCCTTTATTTTCCACCCATGGGTCAAGCCAAAACCTCGCTACCCTACCGTTACCTATAACCCATCTGCATCCTTGAAGAACCAAAGGCCATACTTTTCTATAAGGGGGAAGCATTCGGTTTGGTAATTACCACAGGAGGGTGCCCCTTATCCTTAACATACTTTCCTTTCAAAATCTGCACCCAGAGTTTATCCGGTTGTGTTAATAAACCCCATCCTAGCTTCATGATAAGAGCCTCTTTCCTTAGCTTTCCTAATACCTAGACCGCCGTTTTTTTTAGGCCCTATCCCAACGCACCAAATGAGGCTTTTTTACACCTGATCCAAAAAGAAAAGCTCTGGTTTGCTTTTCAATCTCTTCACAAACCGTATAAGGAAGAGCTGCGGTCTGCATTGTATACGTTGGGAGGGCAGTGACTATCGATTGGGCCAAGGTAGTACGCCCCGCCATCGACAATTGGCTGGTCTTCCACCTACTTAGTCTCTCATGAACTCGATTAACAATATCATGGTATGTGGCTCTTGTCACTCGATCATGGAGTGACGGGGACCCCAAGAAACTTCCCGACGGTTCCTTGTTTTGGTGAAACCGAAACCTCTACTGATTGCACAAGAGAGACCATCAGAGAGGTTTTTTAGAAATGGATCTTGGATTTAGCAAGACTCACTTTCTGACCGCACAAAAGGACTCCAAGCAAGCTTTAATGACCGGAACTTGATCCATTCATGCTTTAGCGAAAAGGAGCAAGTCATCCGCAAAAAACAAATGATAAAGCTGGGGACCATTCTTAGATAACTGAATAGGCTTCCATAATCCTTGTCGAACCGCTAGATCATGAGCTAATCTTTCCAATAAATATAAAAAGAGTAATAAATAGAGGGTATCCCTGTATAACTCCGGGAGACGGCAAAAAGGAAGGCATCTGTCACCTCTCCATTCCAAAAAACCTGCATACTATTCGTAGAAATACACATCATAATGAGCTCCAGCATCTGACTAGGCAAAAAAATCTCAAACAAGGTGTCCCGAATGAAACCCCACCGGATCCGAGGCCTTCTCGATATCAACCGTCAATGACCATGAATCCCCGCTTCCCTTTTCGATTTTCATTTTTAGAGTCAAAGATTCATTTACAGTCAGAAACCCTCGACAGACCAAAGTTCGGAAGGCTAACTACATGCGAAAGTAAGACTTTCATTGGAAACTGAGAAAGACGCTTCCGAGCGAAGTCTAACAACCATCTTTTGATTCCTTTCTGAAGGGAAAGCTTTATACCTTAGGACATACCCCTTCCAGGAACATCCAGTACTTATGATACTGAACAGAGCAGAACGACTTCTCTATGTGCCCGGCGACAGCAAAGCTTGTTGGACTATTGAATGACTTGGTTGACTTGACCCAAGACAGAAAGCATAGCAGGAAGGTAGCTCTCGAACAATGGAAATCAATCATCACTTTGTTTTTTACCTCAAAAGCAGATCAAGATCGCATTTCAGGGACTAAAACAAAACATCGATAGATTGGCTGGATGAAAACTAGAAAGCAACAGTGTAGAAGGTTCCTTGCAACTCTCAATATGTTAAAAAATGACTATACATTTGCCTAGCAAAACACGACTTTAATGATCCTTTCGTGTCCCGGCTCCTTGGCTTACTTCAAGCTGGGGATTGCATACCTCTCACTCGCTTTGCCTCACTGTGCTTTGAATAGCCCTACTTTCGTACCTCTCCTGGGGGCAATGATAAATCACCTAAGACCGCTAATGCCCCATCTAATTCAAGAACAAGCCCTTCTCGCCTTCCCCATGTGGAATAAGTTCCCGTGCATTCCATGTCTGATTCTTTACTATGGATTCAATTGGGGCCAATCCTGCTGCCTTCCTTGCTTGCATGTGGTTTTGGAATTGGCATCTATCCCGCCTACTCCTGCCCTGAGACTAGTGAAATCAGGTCTGCTCTTGCGCGATGCCTATTCTTTTACTTTTTTGATTCCCTGCTTGTAGATTCACTCTCTCCTGCTCTAGGAAAGTTAGGGGAAGTAGCGAGATTCCGATTCCTTCGTGGGCGAAGGCAGCCGCTCCAGCAGCTTTAGTACTTACCAGCCCTTATCCCGGTTCTTCTCCGGCTCCACCAGCAGCCTTTATCAGCTGCTATGGTTCCCTTCCCGAATGCGAATCTCTATCTCTTTGGGGGCTATAGCCTTCTAATAGGACCCATATTCAATCTCTTAAATGACTTCTGAACACTAGCTAGCTCTGGACCTACCTATATTAGCCATGAGCGATCACCGAGCGGAGTTGAAAGAAAAGAGACTTGACATGCCGCTCGCGAGTTCGGAACGAACGGAGCGGAAGGGATCAACAGTTACAGGGAGAAGTGAAAAAGACGAGCACTTGGGATGGGACCACGGAGCCACCGTTTAAAACAAGGCTAAACGAGGCCATACTAGTAGTAAACTCCTCTCTGAAGAGAGTGAGTCTATAGAGCCAACGAGCCGAATCTATTTTGTCTCTTAATAGCCGATCCTTTAGTTCCGTAGACTATTGTACTAGTAGGGCTCGCCCATTTTCCTCCAACAGTCAACTTAACTTTCCTCCACTCGCCTGAATTACGAGGAGTTATTATACCGAATCCCAGATCCCGGCCCCTTAACCCATCGCGAACTTCGTTCACTGCGGGATAGGAATCGAAAGGTATAGCTTTTACACGGGAACGGAACGAGCCGGAGCGAAGGAGGGATTGTACCACAGCTTGCTTCGAGACTGAAAGGAAAAGTGATCCTATTCCTCACTGCTCAGCTGTCTTGGTATCCGTGTTAGGAAGTCAAAAACGCTCCTTGCCGCTGCCAAACATGTATGTTGAAGTCTCGGAAACATGTTTAAGTCATTGACATTTATCGGAGAATCGACAGTTCGTCTCGGGGAATTCTAGATCAATCATAGATCTGGGCAGAAGCGCCCTTCCCTAAGCCATAAGATACCTTCTCCTAATCATCGGCGTGACACCTATTCTTTATTTTTCTCGAAAGATGCAGCTACGGCCTTTTTTTTTCGGTTTAGAATGGCATTGTTGAAATTACACAGCGAACTCGATCAACAAAGGATGGCAGTACTTGAACCTCACATTCGCGAAAAACCTGGTAACATCACCCCCCAAAAAGGGAGAACCCAATCGGTCTGCATCTGCATTTAGCATTGCCTTCACCTTTCAATGGATTGGCTGCAGTAGCGGTTCCCTCTTAAGAAGTTCGATCCATAGTCTTATGCCTCGTATCCTTCAAGTGTTTTCTGGCAGAAAAGGAAAAGGCTTCATCTACACCTTTCAAGGGCCTGATTTGACATCTTGTGTCTTGCGTGTGCCGTCTTGTTAATAGCGAATGAAGTAGAACCAGAATGAAGGGGCGATGATCCGCCCACACACATTGGTAGTAGGAGAGGCAGCCACTTGGGGCCTATCCATTCCATACCCAAACGCAACTCAGAATGCCTATGATTAGTATAGTTAACCGCCGGTGCTACTTCCTTAGTGAAGTATCCCATTCCGACTTCTGTAGGGTTTGTTTACCGATCACAGTTTCAGCATTGCACCTCACTAGGACGGCTTTCTTTCTTCCCTTAGAGTCCTTCTAGCGGGTCTTAGTGCCTTCCTCTCTTCCACAAGAGGGAAGATCCAAACTTCAAATACATACTTTTCTTTAAGAATTGGATATAACAAACTACTTAATTAGCATAGAATTATCTTCAGTCCCTTCTCTTCTGGGCTAGGAGTGGAAATCGATCAAAAACCTCAGACGAAATAGCTTCCAAACCCTTAAGTCCATCAGCTACCAATATCTCGTTCTTGAAAAAACAAACCTCTTTGCCAAAGAAACACCATAGGGAGGAAGGAAAACCCATTGAGAGAGAATCTATCAGTTACTTAGCGTGACACAGCTACCCACGCCGACGGCTGCCCCAAGATCGCTGGAAAACGTCCTTCCTACTTTCTTAGCGCTAGATCCGTCCTGAGCATGCTTGTCATCGCCAACATTACCAATCAGAGTAACATTCCTTTACCAAAGCGGGACGGCTGGAGAATTCTGTTGAGTTATAGTTCTATATCTCTAAGGGCTTGCTAGAGGACCCCTTTTAAATTAAACCGGGTTCTGTCACTCCTAAATAAGGTTTCAGAATCGTAGACTTGGGAGTGTAAGCTAGAGCAGAGCTACCTATCTTTGGCGAATTTGTCCAACCGGAGATCGTAGTCTCGTCTCAATCCTCTTTCTTATTCGAAGAGGAACTTTTCCTTAATAGAATAATAGCCTAATCCTGCCGCTATCGTCTTTAGTCTCTAAACCCTCGTAAGGCCTCAAATCTGAAGTCATCCTCTTTTATTCTTTCATCCGAGTTTCCTTCCAAATTAGAAGAAGAAATAAAAGCAAGACAGTCAGTCTATCGACTTCCTTTAGAGGAGAGGCTTCATTCTTCTCCAGCATACACCTGTTCGATAAAGAAAGAGAATATAAGAAAAATCCTTCCCAGTGCGAGGAGAGGAAAGTTCTTATCCTTCCAGCTCTTTTTCGTTCCAGTTTTCTAAGCCAAGTTGAAGAATCAGTCTTTTTCAGGCGTATCCTGCACCTCGAGCATGAATGAAACTATCTTCCCATAAGTCGCGTATGGAGCGAGCCGTGTTGGCCGTGATTTCGAACATCATCCTAGGACAAATTAGAGCTATTAGATGAGAAGAGACTTCACGCCATGAAACATGTCCAGGTCTACCAGAGAAGGCTTTCCCTTGCAGTCCACAATAAGGTAATATAGATAAAGTTCAACATAGGGGAGAAAGTCTTGAAAAAGATTCTTTCCGGACGTGAACCTCACCCTTAATCTGCTTAGGGATTCAATGTGCAACAGGGAAACTCCATTTTGTGCTCGCTCTCTTCTGTCATGCATCATGGCTGGGTGAGTTGGCCCATTGCGAATTAACCTCGGTGCTTCCAATCTGGTCATGCACTTCTTTAAGATTCGGAACCTGGGAGCTTTCCTCTTCATTTCAAAATAGGGGTAAATGTTTCGTAGGGGGGTAAGGAATATGCCGAGGTCTTAATAGAAAGGGGTGTCCCGTCTGCTAGGCTTTTCCGAACTTCCCTTCGCCTTTCTGCCCGTGAAATCCTTTTATTCTGCTTTTTCCCAACCCCATTATTTATTTAGTATTGAAGCATCTATTAGTTAAGGGGGTTCCAGAGAATCATCCGAACATTCTGAGATAGGGTTGTCAAATGGTGGAAGAGGAACGAGAGGAGCCCCTAAGCTTTCCGGCTCACTAGTAGGTGACGAGGGGATTTCAAAAAAGGGGGTAATATTCTGCCGATGCATTCGTTCGGATACATTCTTCCTTCTTCACCTTTTCAACCCACCCTTCCTAAAAAAGCGAATTTGCCTCTTCCTGGTAATGAATTGAGCGGCAGCGAGGAGGTCCGGTTCCATAGGGATTTCGTCTGCTTTTGGAACTTCGATTCCTGGGGGTGACTCCGGAGTTTCAAATTCTCAGAACCTCCTTCGAATTACAGAACTGGAGGGGGTCTCACAGGCATCTCTCTTCGAGCGGCAGTGCAAGCTCGGATGGTGTTAGCGCTGGCAGAAGGTCCTGGATTAGTTTGTACCGGTGTAGGTCCCTGAGTGGTGACTTGTCCCCCTTGATGTTGTGGCATTGGATTAGTATGGATCCCCAATAGCTTCAGTGACATTGGCGGCTTTAAGGTATGCCTTAACTTCGTTCCAATTGATACGATTTTCATCATTCATGTCATAGATGACATCACGCAAAGTATGACACTCTTCGATGGTATGGCCTGCGTCTCGGTGAACTGGACAGAACTTAAAATAGTCGAGACCAGGAGGCCAGGGGAGTGATCTCTGGGTAGAGAAATGGCTTTCCAGGTCAGAAGGATGGAGAATAGGTAGGAATGGGTAGGGGTCATTTTGGTAGTGAGCTCCATTGGGTTGGGTCCCCAGGGTCGCTTGGGAGCACCTTGTTGCTGCTGAGGGGGGGGGGCGCAGCGTTGAGCGGGTCTGGGCGGAGCTTGCGCTTCGTTCACTCAAAAAGAATGGAATCCAGATCCGTAAGTGACTTCGATAGGCTTTTAGTTAAGACTGATTTTCTTCCTTATCTTATAGAGCTTTGTCTGATAGGGAATTTTCTGCTCGCTACGCCCCTGCCCCAAGCCAAAATAGCTTGAATAGCTTGATCTGACCGAACTCGCTCTAATGGAAGAATTCTAATAATATGGAATTTCCTGGTATGAGCTTAAAAAGCATTCCCCTGGAGCCTGAAACACGTGAAAGCTAGCCCTCCTCAATCCCAGTCGCATTCGATCTATAATTCTTCTTCCCCTTGGCGGAACTACCTTAATGGAATTCCGGCTTCGCTAAAAGCACCTGGGCTATGCCTCGACCTCTTCGTTGCTTAACTTGAATTGAAAGCTTTCAGTCATCAAGCTTACCTGCCGCCTAAGTGGTGTGTCAAACAACCGAAAGCAGCCGGTTATACAGTCCCTAGCGCGTGCAGCAAGGAGCATGGTGAAGCGCTGCGCAAAGGAAACTAGCCTTTTGTTCCACTTTGTTGATCGAGAAGAAAATATGAAATGATTGAGGTTGAGAAAACCCTGCCGAGAATCGAGAGGCGGGAGGGCACCGAAGCTACCACCAGACTAGCGAAAGGTTTCCCGACGAGGAGAAAGATGAGCGAATGGAATGACATCATGTATGAAATTACCAACCTGTTGATTCCGGAAGTCAACTCCTCGCTACCTCTGCCAAGTTCCTTTTTCTAGCAGGATTTTCTCAACAAATGTCATGGTAAGTTGCTTTTGAGTTCTATTTTCATTACTCCGAATCTTCTTAGTTCGATTCTGCCTCTGCTCCCTTACTCACAGAATCCCAACCGAACAATTATCATTGCCCTGCTTCCCATTCTCTTGGCTACGACACTGGTTCTATTCAAACTGCTAACTATGATTCGGATTTTCTGCCAGACTTCAGGTTCCCTCCCCGTTCTAAAAGCAAGAAAGGCAAGTCGAATCCCAGGGGTACTTTACCTTTACAGATAGAGAGATCGTGGAAGACTATTTTAATATAAGGATCGGCCTCGTCTTCCTTCACACCCCGAATAGGACTTTGCTAGGAGAAGGAGAGCAGTCGACTTGGTCACAGCTCTGATTCAACTGGGAACAGGACCTCCATCTCAGAAGGGAAATCCCACGGCACATCTTGACTAGGCATTCCCATCTCTCAATCAACAGAAGTAGCCCGTCCGATAAAAGATGCAATAGCAGTCCTTCCTCCAACAGATGCGGATTCATTAGCTGCTTCTAGTCCGATAACAAGAACTGGACCTGGTGAAATCTTTCAAGCTGCCCTTCTTCCTTCCACCAGATTACTTTACAGACTGGAATTCATTCAAAAAGAGTACAGGAACTGGTTTAACAAAACAAAAAGGGTCGAGAACTACAGTGATCTGATACCTGGCTCTCTTGGTATGAAGAGTAGGTTATGTAGGCAACAACTCTTCCTAGGTTGTTTCGATCACAAAAGACCAAATAATCGATGAGTAGTATGCTTTATATTGTATTGCCAAAAGACCGATGAGCCTTAGCAGAGCGCATACTTTTTTTTTGAAAAAAAGACTATTCTATTTCCTTCTCGCACCTTCCCTTCAGTCTAATTGGCCTAATTGCCTTTTGAATGGGCGTGCTGAACGAAAACATCGCCACATCATGGAAACTCTTCGTGCCTTACTTATCCCCCTATCTAAGGTAAGGTTAGGCGGGAAGCTTCATCAGGGCTAATATGGCATCTTTCTTCTGTCAGTGTAATCCGGTTCAAGAAAGCAGGAAATCCAGTAATTTGGGCTTAGGAAGGCATCCCTTGGGTAATCCTGCATCTATTGATTCAATTGGGATCGTTTTTATCGATTCATCTCTTTCCCTTGAGCCAGTTCCGACTTGCGGCTACACAAGCCAGGTTTGAGCTTCTTTATCGGCTTGAGCTACCTATTGTATTGAGTTGCCTCCCCACTGAACTAATTTGGGAAAATAAGAACTGAAGCCCTATTCACAGCTTTTTCGATCTATCTAAGCTACTACGGTGATTTGTGATTCAATCGATGCTAATTCGGCTATTTGACCTGGAGCCGGGTATAGTTTATGGCCTTTTTTTCCTGGTATCTGCCTTGAGGCCAGGTGTGGGATCGATCAGTAGGTCAAAGACCCGTAGTATAGGAGTGAAAGCCAGGGATGCATAGGAGGATGTGATGAACATTGACAAATAGGAGAATGACCTGCTCGCTGGGTGTGAAAGAGGAGGCTTGGAAGCGGAGCATTATTAAAGGTCAACAACTTCTTCCCTCCAATCCAATCGGCGGCTGGGCTCGTCACATCGAAATCAGGTATGGGCCACCTTTCTTTCTAGACGAAAATCACAAAACAATCACTTTCTTATATATACGTTATCTTTAGAACATGATCTTCGAGAAGTGCTGTGATATGAGGCTTTCTTTGTCTCCAACTAATGATCTGTCCTGCGACAACGGGGAAACCCCTCCTCGGCAAAAAGGGACGAGATCCGCTCCGCTCGTATCTTTATTCTATTTCCCGCTCACGCAATTGGTCTATCGCGATGTAGAGCAACAGATGGTACTAACAAAATTTTTCATATTTGGTTGGTAGGCAGGCTGCCGTCCCATGATCAGCTTTCGTATCTTGAAATGCCACTTCGTAATATCTGCTTTACAGGGCAGTGCTTCTTTCTTTTGAGCTTAATAGGACTTTGGAGACGAAGTTGCCCTATACTTTAGGGTCGTATTCTTACCTCGGCCTCTTCTTGCCAGCAGAAGCCCAAGCCTTTAGCTCTCAAAGCCCCCACCTCTGCCTCTATGTCCCACCCACTCGAAATGACAACATGTTAGGTACTGTAATAGCAATCTTACCCACCTATTGAGGTGAGGGAAACGAGAGAACGATCCCACGATCGGAACTAGTCATCGTATATTACGTGTATAATACTCCCATCTATCCATTCAAGATATTCCCTCTCCCGCGTATGATTGAGCAAAAGCTGCAGTTAGAAGAGATTGGTGGGTAAAACTCGCATGTGCTTCTAATCATTAACTCGCGAGTCCGAGTTTGAACAGCACGGCATTCTACCCGATTATAAGATGAAGAATAGAAGTTCCGAGCCCTCACTATTTAGTGATTCGGGACGGGATCCAAGTACAGGTACAAAAGCAATCAACTGGAAGGGACGTGATCTAGCCTACGATCCCATCTCTCTTCTCCAACCAAAGCCGCCATCCAGATTCAGAAGCGGAAGCGGAAAGAGTTTACTGAAGAGGCTTTCATCACCTGTTGATCCAGTTTCCCTTTCGATGATTGAGTTCGAGATTTAGGGAGCTTAAAGGTTGGGGCCAATAGATAGTCAGTCTCTAGTCTCAGAAGAGTGCTTACCGCAATGAAATTGTTTTGCTGCGTCGCAGCTAGTTCCTACCGGCTCTATTCGTTAGGGATTTGGAAAAATCTTCCAGGCACGAGACCTGCTCTTCTATTTCGGTCAGAAAAGGGCAAACAGCCGTCAAAGTAACGAGAAAGACCGCCTTGCCCGATTATTCCTCGTGCGTCTTATTAGAATAAGATATTTCTTTTGACGACTTCACTATTGGTGGGAGGACTCACGACTGCTGTTGAGAAGAAGAAGAATCATTCACAGTCAGAAAGCTAGATCAAGAAAGCAAAGGAAAGGAGTAAAGGAAACCAGAGTCAAGGGATTCATTGAAGCATGAAAAGCGATCTTTATCTTTCAAGGGCTATTCCCAATGAGAGATTACGATAATAATCATAAGAGAAGAAAGATCGTATAGCGTAGAAAGTCTTCCTTACTATCTCCTCCCTCCATCTAAGGTAAGTAGGCTTTCTTATAGAGTAGGTAGTAGCTTAAGCGCTAAGAAGCTAAAATCATGCTACAACAACGATATGCGATAACATGCAAGTCGTATTCGAGGTTGAGTATTGGACTTTTCCTGTCAGTTACGAGAAGGATTCGAACCTCCATCTCTGGGAAGCATGAGAGGATCTCAGCGAACTACCATTTATTCTAATCGTGACTTTGGTAACCCGGTTCACCTTTCAGCTACGTCCGGGGGAGAATTTGAAAATGGTGGTCTGAAAGTCTTACCTAAACTCTTAATAAAGCCTATAAAATATCCTAACTACATACCTCCCAGAACATAATCAAGAGCTTGGGCAAAGTGGGGACTCTGCGTGCTCTGATTGACGAGATCTACATAGATCTGGTTTAGACATTGAATGCTTGCGTCGCTAAAAAAAAGACGTTCGGCTACCTCTTGTAGATTGACTCCTGTTGGTAAGTTCACATCTACAGCAGTATCCCTATAGACTCTCAAAATTCTTTTTAGTTGGGAAACGATTTTGTCTTTCAGTGCATTTATCGTTAATTCATTAATAAGTAATAGCAAGGTCACTCTAAAGAGGTATTTTTATCCTTTTCTTGCTAACAGCAGGCGCGTATAATGGGAAAGCGAGTTTACGAGCTAACTAAGAGCTCTCTTTACTGACAGCATGCAAGCTTACCTTCAAGCCATGCTTACACAAGCTGATTGCTTATATGCCCTAGTTTAACTACCTCGGTTCACTTAACTTGCTCCCATCCTTCTCCCGTCTGACTCTGTATTACGTAATGATCTGTCTTACCTCTAAAACCCCCTTCTCTTCACCTGATACAAGGCAGTCGAAGTCCCCGCCACCCTGCGGATCTCAATCTAGCGACGGCACCCGGAACCACACTGCTGCCGCTGCCCTTCGGGCACACCTCCTACGCTTATCACTGACCTACGCTCTTGCAGCATGCCCCCTTCGGGCAATACGGCTTTCGTAATACGCGAAGCAGCTGAGCGATCTTCGATCGTCTTGCGATAGCGAAAGCCTTAATTAAGTCTTATTCTTTTGTTCCCGAACAATGATCATTCATTAGGCCGGCCCGACCAAAGACTGAAAGCCTGGTCCGGGCAAGCTCTATTATGGGAACTAATCTGACCAAACTGGGTCTAATGGAACAAGATCTCGATCTCAATAAGGAATTTGAATCTGGGAGGGCCGGCAAGAATCAATGCGATAGCGAGGTTGAGCAGTAGCGAGGGGCGATAGCGAAGGCGTGGTTCATCCTCGTAGATGCGAAGGTTCGGATCGAAGATCTTCGCGAGACGGCCCATGAATCTCGAGAATCGAGCGTGGGGCTTGAAGACCCTACCGCATTCCGGCCCCGGGGCAGTATGCCGGGAATAAGGGGGGACATACTGGATCCATTCCCTTGGTTGGGGGCTGTGCCCCCCCTATCCTTTCAATTTATGGATTCCCTGGTCTTTTTTTTATTCTTTATCTCTTCTCGTGACCTTCTTATGCGAGATAAAGTAACCCTTTATTATCTTATATCATCAGGGTAATGATCCATCAACCTATTGCTGCTTTTTATGAAACACAAATAGGATAATTTGTCCTGGAAGCGGAAGAACTACTGAAACTGCGCGAAATCCTCACAAGGGTTTATGCACAAAGAACAGGCAAACCCTTATGTTATGGGTTGTATCCGAAGACATGGAAAGGGATGTTTTTATGTCAGCAGCAGAAGCCCAAGTTCATGGAATTGTTGATCTTGTAGCAGTTGCATAAAAAATAGCAGGAATTTCACACAAATCGCGATTTGAGATTTTAGTTTTTTACCGTATTCTATTAATATTAATTTGAATTTTTTTTTAAATAGAATATGAATATAGAAAGAATTCATAATCATCCGGTTAGGATCGATCTAAACCAGCCCATTATGCATACGATTCAACATGCCAACTATTAAACAACTTATTAGAAACACAAGACAGCCAATCAGAAATGTCACCAAATCCCCCGCTCTCGGGGGATGCCCTCAGCGCCGAGGGACATGTACTAGGGTGTATGTGCGACTCGTTCAGATTTCAGATTGTGGTTTTTTTTCAATTGAAAATGCGAAAGAATTCCCCATTGGTAGCAAATGATTATCTGTTAAGCAGGGCAAATCTTATTTAAATTAAAATAAAAAGCCGAAAATGGATGCCTCTACTCTTGCAAGAACGGACTAACAAGGTCAACTAATCCGCATAATTAAATACCGTTACTGTAAAAACGGATCTCGTTGTGAAAAACCTACTACTGGGGAGGGTAGAGCCAAAAAGTTGAAACTTTACAAGTTAACAATAGCATTGATTCGATCAAGTAAGGGGCTCCGGTGTATAGAGAGGACCTCCCCGTTTAAGAAATAACCATAGAAACGATGGAACCCACTATTTATTTATCCATTTATATTTACTATTTTTTTAAGAAGACTATTTTACTTTATCCCCCCTTTTTTTTACTATATGAAATCCACACTTTGACACCTGAGATTCCGTAAGGAGTAGATACTTCCGCAGGAGCATAATCTATTTTCTGGTTAAATAGATTACAAGATGTTTTTCCATACTTTCCGCATTCAGTTCCAGCTATTTCTGCGCCTTTTAATCGACCTGAACAACATATACGGATCCCCTCTACCCATTTATTCATTAATAATGAAAGATCCTTCACTATTTTACTAAAAATGGAACTAAATGATCTTCTTTTGTTGCTCAGTTGAAAAGAGATGTCTTGAGCAATCAGAGAAGCACTTTGATAAACAGATTGAATCTTGACCGACGTGATTAAGGTATTAGTGTTTGTTCTATTAGACAACAAAGATCGCATTTTTTTCATTTCGTTCAAATAAGAGTTGTACCCGTACGGAATTCTTATGTTTCTCAGTATGATAGAAATCATCATCTCTATTCCCTTTATCAATTCTCCTATCCCACCTAGGTTTATGAATTTATCTCTCAATTCCATTACCTTATCCTTACCCAAGAGGTAAAAGCATTTTCTCCTTAATTGACCTAGGAGTTGTTCCCGGGCATCTTTCAAAAAAAGGTTATTATACACCCCAACCCCATCCCTTAGAAAGAAAAAGGTAGCACCGAAGAAAGGAAAGAGCGAGATGGTGGTTTTTGTTGTTCCCGCGAAGCGAAGATCATTCGCTTGGCGAATGAAGTGAGTCAACCTCTTTTTGGCTTCGGCCAAACACTTTTTCTCGCTGGTCAAGCTTTCTACAAAAAAGGCGATGCGAGAACGTATTCTCTTATCTAAGCTTCTTCCCTGTGCATTCGCTCCCCCCATCGTAAATGGTTCAGCCACGCCCGGTGACACGAAATGATTGAGAACTACGACGGGGTCGAAATGAATTTGGTTCTTTGTATTCAAAAAATATTGCATGACCAAATAATTCAAGGAGAGGCGCACTGCGGGGAGGGTCCTTTTACTTTTAAGTAGATGACTCGTCGGGCCGTCGGAGCGGTACTTCTTTGGGAAAAAGAAATGGAATAACTTCGTTTTTCTGAAGGAGTCGTCATTTTCTATCAGGAAGGATATGTCATTTACAACCCCGGCGTCTTTCGGATGCTTGAAGGCCCCGCTGACCAGAAGTAATTTAGAAAGATTCTTCTTTCTCGATGGTGATCGGTCATGGTATCCATAGCCTTCCTTCTTTTTCGGCCAAATCCTGATTTCGTTTTCCTTCTCCCGGTCGTCGAGCCTGATCGACTCGACTCTTTTCCCTGCCCCCCGGCCTCTCACTTTGTTTCGTTCTTCTTCTGTATTGTTGCTTGAATGAAGACACCTGATCGGCCCCACTTTCCCGAATCCCTTCCCCTTTCCGGGTCTGGTTTTTTTGCGTCGTTTCAGTCGTCGTCGTCCATGGGGAAGAAAAAAATGAATGAATATTCTTTTGGAAAAATGTAGAATAATACACCTACCGAGACTCACCTTTGTCGTAGGTGGCGAACCTAAATAAGATCTCAGATTGACATTTTGATACACTAATTTACCATAATAATAAATAGAGTCAATGGTGACTCCGCCGTGGAAAGAGCCGCTTCTTTCTTGCTTGATAGGGGGGGCTTCCATTCACCAGCGCAGACTACAAAAAAAGTGCTCTCCGAACCGTGCTGGATAGTCACCTATCACACGGCTCTCACTCAAACCCAACCTGTGGTGGATCCCGGGGGACAAAGTCAAAGCGCTTGATCCTTTGCCCCATATTGGAGATGCTCCTCACCGCCGATCAAGCAGCGACGCTGCTCTAGGCTTAGCTTTAAGCCGCTATCGTTCGGTTTGGATAAGTCAAGTCCCTTCGGTCGGTTCGCTCAGATGGTCTTCCCTTATCTTCCCTAACGTTCAGAGTTGTTCTGGTTTGAGAAAGGAGCACCGGCCGAGCACCCTGAATGAATAAGAAATGGACAGCAGAGGGTGCCGCAGGCATGATTCTTATTCAACCGAGTTGAAGCTAGCAAGATGTCGATTACACACCGGAGGTTGGTAAGAACTGAGGGACAATGCCCCCCCTAACCTAACCTAAGTGGGCCTACCAGCAACTGGTACTTGATCGGGCGGGGGGCGGTTTGGTTTCGTGCAACGCCTTCGCAGCAGGAAGAGGCAGTTGTCATTTGAAAGGAAAGGCCCATAGGTTTCCAATCCAAAACTGCACACCCTGATAAAAAAAAAGAGAGAAGGGGGTAGATTTAGGCTCCTTCCCTTCCACTGCATAGCCGCGCTAGCAGGTACTATAAGCCCTCTGTCCCACGCATCTAACCAGCTCGCGTGGTTCACCGGTTCCACCGAAAACTCTCATTTGTTGAAGCGGAGCATAGTGCGCTTTAGGCGCCGAGCGAGAAACGTCTCTTCTTTCGTTTCGGTTTATTCACTGATCTGAAACTTAGCACTTGTTTTCGGGCGGCGGCGTTTTTGAATGAAGTCTATCCGAACCGAATTAGCATTTATCAGAGCAGGCTAGGCCTCTCCAGCGGAGCTGGGCGCCGGGGCCCTGAATGTGCTAGCGATCGGCACATAGGGGGTGGTTGCCCGGGTTTCTCGGCCTGGTATCCTGCACCTCGCGTTTATGATTTTTCAACTGTGCCCCGGAGACACGGTCGAAGCACGCCCGCCCAGCGTGCTTCTTTCACGACATGCTCTGGTCCCGGGTGTTTTCCAGTGGTCTTCTAGCCTTAGAAGAAGTCGTGTCCGGGACGGACATCTGCAACGTCCTCCCACGCTTTATTTAAAATAGAGGACAAACTGAAGGAAAAGACTGACCCATTCGGTGACTTTGGCGGTCGCCCTCACTGAACCGACTTGAATCTGAACTACGATTAAGATAGAGTCTGACCGAAATCGGATTTCCTTTGCGTGCCATATGCCCTTGCAGTGCTGTCTTTTTCCCATCTCTCTTCCCGGTCCAATGTGTAAAGTAAACTCTCCATGTTGACCAAAAGACAAACTTCTCTCTCTCTCTTTATCTACGTTCTGCAATTAGATAGAACCTGTCGGTCTGAAACTGAACTCTTAGTTTCAATAGGAAAGTCAGATCTTCATAAGATGCTTCTATTCGTTCCCTTCGCGGATCACGATCTACTTTACTTTGACAGCAGTCACCCTTGACTTTCATCCAACCTCTCGATCATGTCGGGCCCGGAGTCAAGCTCTTTTGGAAAGGTGATGTCATCATCGAAAAGCAAGGTGTGTTACGCATATAGCTTAACCTCGGATTCTGCACAATTGAAAAAAGAAAGAGGATCAAAGGGCTCTCTTCCAATCTCAGAATAGGATCTTAGGCATACGGTGACCGGCTAAGCGAGACCCAAAAAGATAGGTCTACACAAGGCGAAGCTCTATTGGGCGTTGCTTTCTAGATCGACTCTATGAAGAATATGAAGAGGCTTCTTTCTACGCTTTCTTTTCTTATTCAATTGAGAGTTTGAAAGGAAACTCAGTCCTTAAGTATTAGGCTGATCGGCTGATAGGATTGACTCGCGGACTGGATGAGACCATTCACTCACGGAAGACTTGCTAGATATCGCTCCTTCAAAGTGAGCCTCTTGAATAGGAATTCCCCCCAGCAGATCAGGGGGTTCCTATAGGGGCCGGGTACACTCTACCTGAAATGAAAATGAGACAGAAATGAATGCAAGACTTCGAAAGCTTGCAATACGGAGAGTGGGTGTATGATAACGAAAGGCTAAAGCAGATGACATCGGCTAGTGAGCAAACGAGAAGGCCTTTTTAGAAAGCCTTGTTAAATTAAATAAACCCTAGATGCATCTTCCGGTTAAAATTCCCTAACAATGTACCAATGAGAAAGCAAAGCCGGACGCTGTAAGAGGTAACTAATATCCTAATTTACTCTATTATGCCAAGGTTCTCCAAATTATCTATAGCTTTACTCTTCCTTTTACTCGCTCCCTTTTTGCTATGGATTTCACTCCAAGCCCAAGGTTTTCGGGAACCTCTAGTGTTAAAGCCTGAAGAGGAAAAAAAGAAATAAGAAATATAAAGATCAATGAATGAAGCCACCAGAGGTTTAAGAGATGCTCGCAGAAGCTTCGATCTTCGCTAAAGACTTTCCCCTAGGGATTTTTACACCTTTCGGAAGTCCTAGACACAAGTAAAGGGCAGATACGTCCTTCCTTCTAGTCCTTCTGGCTTCTGCAATTAGCATGTCTTAGGCACTTATAATAATAATAGACGACTTGCATTCTACTCTTTCCTATTAACTTGCATTATAATAAATAGGAGGTCTCCCAATCATAAGAAGTACTGCTTGGTCTCAGTATTATCCTTCACCTTAGGTTTCGGTTCTTAACTTAAGACAACTAGGGAGTCTGTTTCCTTTAATTTAATGGCTTTCTATCCGTACGAGTAGGATAGAGAGAAGCGGTAAAGTAAAGGTCTTTCTTCCTACCTACTTTCCGGGCAATCCATATCAATAAAAGAAGAAAGAAAGCATTCCTAGGGCTAGGAAGCAATCCATGCTTGGACTTCAATTGTAATTGTATGTGTAGCCTTTGCCTTTCCCCTTTGCTGATTAAAAGACTTCCTTTTCTTTTCCTTTTCATTAGATAGAAAAAAGGAAGAACCTTTCTTGCCCGGTTTCAGTCCAATAATTAAGAAGAATCCGGTATGGAACATACTGTTGGGACCGAGGGAAAGGAAGAACTTAACTTAGTAGCTAAGGTGGATTGAGATCTCTTAAGTTCTCCTAGGGGGAATACCCCCTTCTTATCTTCCCTTTAGGCTATAGGATCTTGAATACCTTATAAAGATAAGAGGTAGACATTCCATTAGGGTAAGGGAGAATAGAGACAGTCAAAGTGCTTCTGGTTTTTAGTGTTGTTTGCATTGGCCTGCTGAGCACACTAAAAAAAAAACAAGAAACTAGATCCTTACGTTACGCTCCTGGGACTCCTCGGCACAGGGAGTACGGGCCTTCATCTCCAGGAGAAAAGCATCGAGTGCGCGGGATCCTTTCTCTTTTTATTACTTCAAGGGTCTTCTATTCGACATTCTTATTAGAAAGGCTTCGGCATCCAGTTTCCTATTTTGGATCGCGTCTCGCGAAAGAAGATCTACTGGCAAAATAAATATCCAATTCCTCTTGGACTTTCTTTCTTGGTCAGACGAACCACCTTAAGCAAGCGACTTGGGATGGGAAGACTTCTTGGCATCGGTCTCTCTTTCTATATATATTGATTCAAGGCGGGGAAGATAACCTGCCTCATCGTAATAAGACAGCATGCTTCACAGCCATCGATCTTTGAATTCAATGAAAGAAGCTTTCAAAGGCCACAAACGAAAATAGAATGATTGGGGCGCAGAAGCCCTCCAGCTTATCTTATGCATCAAAAAGGCTACTTGACCAGCCTACTGATTCTTCTTATGGGGCAGTACCAAAAAAGATATGAAATTAAGGGCACCCGAGTCCCTAACTGGAATCACGGAAAAAGCCTCTTACGCAAGTATACAAACAGCTCTCCTAGTTCAAAAAGACGTGTGCTAGGATTATTATTGTACTTGTACAAAGGCGAGGGCGTGAAGAGAGATTAATGAAAAAAAGAAAGCAAGCCCTAAATCTTAACAGTCCTGGATGCAAAAAGCCCGATTCGAGGGTTGAGGCCATGGCGAGATCCAATTCGACATACCAACTCTTATTCTTTTTGAAGGGGAAGTCCAAGTAAACCATTACAAGGAACGTAGTAACTCGACTGAAAGGATAGGGTAGAGGAATTGAGTGGAATGGAAATCATATGCTTTGAGGAACAAGAGCACAAAAGAGACCTGCGGCGGGGTAGACACGGCAGGCGTTTTGCTTATAGGGCTACAGGAACTTTTTCAAGAGCCTCATCGACTATCAGCATGACGAGGGGAAAAAGCAGCGGATTCCTGGTTCGCTCGAAATCTCTTCCCCGGGCATAAGCGGGGAGTCTCTCTTTAGGGACTTGGAACAGCCCAGGAGAGAGCCCGCCCCCCAACCAGAGGCTGCGCCGCCTGCTCCAAACATTCATGTAATACAGGCGGAAGTCAAAGAGGAACTGCGTGATTTTCTTAGGGCTCATACAAAAATAGAGCCAAAATTCACCTTTGTTACTTGCTTGCCCTGCCCTCGATTAAGATAACTCGTACTATAAGTAGATGGGCTAGATTGAAAAAATGCCCTACTTTCCTAAGCACGATAACTCACCACTTGCTCAAGAATTGGCCTGCTTTAGCCCTTGACCTACCTTAACTCCTTGGGATAACTAAGAGACTTGTTCGCTTTACTTTACTGACCTACCATAATGAAAGATTAGCGACAAGAGCTTGACTTGCGTAAAAGAAAGAACTCAAAAAAATCTCGCTTTCCCTCCCTTTGTTCTCTTTTGCCTTATCAAAATAAGGACTGAGAGTCTTAGGGCTAGCTGGCTAATAGATTTTCACTCAAAGAGGCTCGAAGGCAAAGTAAACTCAAACTTAAGACCTGCCATTCAATGGAAAAAAAGTAAAAAGAGGGATTGTAGGAAGAGGGACTTCCCCTGACCTAAGCATTTCTTACTCTGTTGGCTTAAGTCATTGCTTAAAATCTGATCCTTTTTTATTCGGTATGTCGCTCTGCGATCAGAGCAAATGAACAGACAAAACTAATAAGTAAATGAGAATAAGCCAAGCCTTTTGAACCACATTTTCTTTTTCTTTCCCTTTCTGCTCCCACGGTCCGTGTGAAGCACCACTTATTAAATTATAGATGAGGGGGGTCTTCGGCCTAAGACTGGTTTGGCTCCTCTTATACGATCAATCTCCTTCGGAGTCGAATCACAGTAAAGTCAAACGAGCTCTGCCCGAGTCTATGTTGGTAATGATCTGGTCAACGGCTGAGGTATAATCTCTAGTATGTATGATACCCCTGGAGTACCTCGTTTCGAGGATTGGATAAAGGTCTGAGGTTGACTCTCAAGAACAAGAATAAGAACTTCCTCATGTGAAAAGAATGCGTAGGCCAAGAAAGCTCAAAGGAAGTGCAAGAATTCAATTCAAGCTGAAGCAAGGACGGGGGAAGGGGAGATTCCTCTATAAAGCAAATGCCGAGACAGGTGCTAGATGAAGTTTCATCTTCATTGGCATTCCAGAACCCAAGTCGTTCAGTCTTTACCAGCCCTGAAAGGGCTTTTGCACGTGAAGAAGAAAAGGACGAAGCTTCTCAAGGTGAAATTGAGAAGAGACTTCTAGTTCTTTGGAATTTGATTTGCTTTTCTAGAAGAATCCCTCGCTCCTGTATGGAGCAAACTAGGGTGCTCTCTTCCCACCCGGTGTCGCCTCTGACTCCCTTTCTTGGCTAAGCTCTATTGGGCGCAGCTTTCTCGATCCTTCATTCCGTGCCATAAGGCTATCTAACGTAGGCGCTACCCGCAGGTACCGGTGCTTTACTTTATGCGTAACAAGCTTGATTCCAAAGATCTCTTGTCTTATGCTGCTTTATTCGATTAGATCCCTTCTCGCCTAGTAGTTTGGTAGGCTACCGAGCAAACTCGGTGTAACCGCTGGTGGTTCTTTTTCTCTTTGTCCGGCCCGCCAAATTCTTTTTCTGCATCTATGCCCTTTTCCTTGGAGTTCAGTTCTAAACTTGCCTAATAATGTGAATTTCTTTCTCGAAGAGGAGGCCTGAGAGACGGCCAAGGTGTGACACTTCGTTCACTGCTGGCGTGGAGTAAGACATGCCGCCTTAATGCACTAGACAGTTAGAAGGATTTGAACTATTACTGAACCGGCCTTCGAGACGAAAGGAACGAAAGCAGGCAACATGAGTATGCTACTTCCTGCGAGAATGCATTCTAATGGTTTGTCATGTTCCTACTCTAACTCCTGCGAGAATGGCCCTCCCTACTACAGACTACGCTCGGAAAGTCGGTGATAAACAAGAAGAGAAGAATTTGAAAGAAGAAAAGAGAAGTCCCGAGAAGTACTTCACTTAGCCTTTCTCTAGTAGTTCTTCCCCTCCTTCCTCACTACGCTTCGCTTGACTTGAGTCATATTCCTAAACTCCCCGTAATGCTTGTATTCCCTTACTGAACGGAAGGAGCGGTTCCCTTACTCGCTTGCTAATTATAGCCGGAACGAAGGCACGGATTCTATACCAAGTCTTTCCTATTCTCGTTTTAGCCCCCTTCTCTAAGAATAAGGTGAGCTTGTTTGTGTTCGGGCTTTCGACACCATATACTAGTGCGGGTGAAAGCCTCGAAAAAAAAGGCTTAGCCATTTCCTAGCAACACAAGGCAGGTGCAAAAGGCGAGAGGATAGCGTAGCTACATGAAACCAAGTCATTCTTTCTAGAATACTTGCTGGCATGCGAGACAAGACTGGAACCAAGGCCAAGGGCAGGAACTCTACCAACAGGACCAACAAGAACCCTATCATCAACCAATAGGCCAGGAGCTTCAACTGAAGCCGAGGAGCTTATTGCCTCGACCTCCTGGGAGAGGAGCTTTTACGCGTAAGAATCCAACTAGAAAGCGGTTCTTGCTCTGGTTTCAGGGAATCCCTAGAAAGCCCAGGTCAAGGACTAGACTAAGAGTAGGTGTGTAAGCAGCCAATAGTGCTTCTTACGGAGAAGTGTTTCAAGTCATAGGGACACTAGCTACCCTTTTCTAGATTTGTGGCGGGAGGCAGGAAACTCCGTCTATACCACAGACGAGACCCGGGAGTCATAGTTCCAATAGCGAAGGAATTAGAACTATTGGCGGCCGCGAAGGATACGGAACGTTTAGGCTAATGGTACTACTAGTCAACTACACTAGCGGACTATTTATGCGCTGACTGAACTTGCTTCGTAGACAAGGTTCGTTCCGTAGCACGCTTCGGGCGAAGCCGGGGCCCGATTCCCTTTACCCCAAAATCTAGTTTTTATTCAAATCCCGACTCAACCCCTCACCCTGCCTGCACCACAACCACTATTACCCCTTACCAACCACCTCCCGTCTACAATCTTGATAAAGTCTCTTGGGAGAAAAGATACAGAGAAGAGAGAAAGGGAAGATTGTGATGAGATTGGGAACATGACTCGCTCTGGCAGATGTTTTAAGCCAGACAACCTGAAAACAGATGGAAATAAAGAAAAAGACAAAGAGAAAGGAAAAGGGAAGGAAAATACGGATGCTTTTCTCAAGGAAATCCAGAGGTCGGAATAGAATGCGGCTGAACAGTTTAGCAAAGCCCCTGCCAAAATTTCGATCTTAGGTCTTCTTTTAACTTCAGAGTGAGAATAAATGATGGAAAAATTTCGGAATGCACATGTCACCCCAGACATTTCACCCAAGAGATTGGCCAGGTTAGTGGGACAGATTTTGGCTCAGCTTCAACCTCATGAGAGGTGATTGCACCAGTAGCAAAAGAGATCTCAGGATAAAGAGGTACCATATCATATGTGTAACGAAAACGGACATGACACAGCAAGTTGCTAGTATAACTTGTTCGCACAGGGGTCTGAAAGCTTTTCAGTCAAGACTGGTCGGGGCTCTGGAGAGGAAGAATCTACATCGCTCACGATGCGAGCAACAAGGTAATGGTGTCCGAAAGACAGATCTCATCACTTGCTTTCCTTAAACTATCTATCTTTAGAAGAGCAAAACTTCAAGAGGGAATTCTCAAATTCGATAGCCTTACAACAAACAAGCTTGCTTAACGCACTAGCTTTGAGTTCCGACTTAAAGGCTCTTATAAGTTAAAAACCAAAAGACAAAGCGCATCGCTCTCACGCTCGTCAGTAAAGTCAGTTATTCGGCTTTTATAAACGAGTGTTGTGTACTAATAGACACTTGCTTACCGTAACCGCAAAGAAAGAACGGTTCTATCTATTCATAATCATAAGGGCTGGAGCGCCTTTCGAACGGTATAAGTTATGACTTCGCTTCCGAAAAGATAGATTTCACTCTGATTCACCAGCATCCACTACCGGAAGGAATTGCCTTACTTACCGCCTGCTCTTTCCTTTTCATTACCGATCCGCTTTCATAACAGCGTAAAAGAAAGGAGTCTCGGTATTCGTTCTGACTTCCGCTCGCAAAGAAAGAAGATCTGGATTTGACTAGGGCGAGCGCAGTTTACTATGCGAGTGGAGAGATTTAAGCGAGCTAATAGCGACTCTTTCAGACCCTCCCTTTCTTTAGACTTGCAGTAAAGCTGAACAAGTTTACTCAGCTTGCACTTGAGCTTTTTTAATCCGCATTAAAAAATCCCCAAAGCTACAAGAAAGCCCGCTACTTGCCAAATACAAATAGTAAAGCGCCTTCCTCCCTGACTTGACTTTCCTAGCTACCAAGCCCCTCTTCATTCAAACCCTTGCCAGAAGGACGAAAGAAAGGAAAGATTCTCTGTGATACCGCTTGAATAACGATAATCGGAGTGAAAAGCCTTAAAGAGAAAGCTTTAGCAACGGTAGGAGTGGCAATCGTCACTCGCCAGCACCTGACGAGCTTACCAGAACCTTCTCTCGCAACAAGAAGAGTTTGACTTGGGCAAGTTCATGATATGAAGAGCCTTTAGATGAAGATTCCCAATCCTTATGGTGACAACAAATTCATTAATTAATTAGGTTCTCTTTTCAAGTTTAAAATACATATTGTTTTATTCGAGTGTACGAAAGTATTTATTTTCATTCTTGTTTAAACTTTGGCGATAGACTATTTAATATTTCATATTTTGTACGGTTTCCTAAACTTGTTCTAAACTTCTTACGGCATAAAATAATTTAATATATATATATTCTTTCAGGATGATTGGTGCCTACTCTTATCTCAAATATATTCGAGATGTTTAAATCTCGATATATAAGACCAAAAAAAAATAAATCTAATTGAGCATTCAATCTCTCCGAACAATAGGCTAAAATTGAAAAAAGTAGTTGAGATGAAACCGAGAGGAAAGAGACCTAACTTCGTAGCTTGATATAGTTATGTGCTTTAAAATCAAGTTTAGCATCCGTCTCTATAGCTTCAACCACATCGTTTTATAAAAAGTATCAGTCACGAAATCAGTAGCTTTCACTACACAATCATATTACTAAGAAAAGTATATCCGAGATAAATACAGCTCATCTCTAGGTTTTGTCCTTTTTAAAGTGAAATCTAAAAGTTTCTATATGCACACAAATATGTATTATTCTGTTTTTTTATTAATATGGGTATCCTGATCTATTTGCGTTCATCTTCACTAATTCCATGAGTCCTAAAATTAATAATTATGTAAATCGCTAGTGGTTATTATATTAGCAACCACAAATCTCGAACATAAAATCATAAAAAAACAAATCTTTTAGTCTGAAATTCATTCCACCGAGCACCTACTATATGGTTTATGTATTATCTTTCTTCATCCATTGAGTGGTGGAATTCTCTTGCAAAAAACAAAAGGGATTGGAATTGCAACAACGTGTGGAAGAGAGAAAAGGCAGTCATCTATAATATCTTTAAAGAATGAAAAAAATTGTCTGCCCACATTCGTACCTTCCTCTCTAAAAATATATGATTTGATTGTTTTGGCATTCTAGTAAAAAAAAGGGTACAAAATCTTAACTAGAGACGCAAATTATTAAAAAAAGAAAAAAAAAAGACTGGAGAATGCAAAACAATCTACTATACAATTACAATGGAATCCGTACAGCTAGCTAACTTCAATATGCTATACGTTTTCATCTCATTATGTATTTGTTTCTTCATAGAATGGAAGTAAAAAGAAAAGATAGAAAGTAGAATTATTTTCTCTGGAATGTACTATATAAAAGTTTATGATTAATTGATTTTAATTAACAGCCCCCAAAATCTCTAACAGAGAAAGTAGGACTTTTCTCAGGCATGTTTCCTGCATGGCGTAGCCCTAGAGTGAGAGACACATCTCCAGCAGCTGGGGTCCCGAACCGTATAAGTGTAGACCCGATGTGGTCAGCTCCAGTGTTTGCATCGCCGGATGTGGTCCCATAATCAGCTGTAACAATGCTGCCATGGCGACATGTATCGTCAGCGAAGTCATGGAACGATTGTCCGTCATGAGCTTGTGGTGCCACCTCTGTGGTGGAGGCGATATTGGCCGGTGCAATAATGGTGGTGGAGGAGGAGGTGGAGAGTTTAGCTTGGTTTTCCGAGAAACATTGTCTATTGATGGCAAGGAGTGAAGGGTCGTTTTCATTGGCATTGATTTCGGATCTTTTGCTGATGGTGTGCTAGTAGTTGTGGCAGCTGGTGCTGATGATCCTGTCGCTGTTGTAGTAGGCGTTGGTGTTTGTGCAAGCCCACTGTTGGTGTTGCTGGTGGCTGGCTTCCTTTCTCTATCTTCTGGCCCTGGTGGTTCTTCTTCTTTGGCTTCTTGCTGGTACATTTCTTCAACCATGGGTTTCCACAACCGAACCCTGGCATTGATGAACCAGTTTGACACCTAAACAGTGCATAGAGTAATATGGATTATAAACCTAATTCATTTAATTAACCACGTCCAAATATCTTACAAGATTAATGAAAGATAATAGTTACAGGGTCACAAATACGCGCGGCAACACATGTTCATTGATTAATGGAATGCCCACAAGCTCCAATTCTTTCATTAAAATTAACATGGTTGGTGTGAGAAAATTAAAACTCATGAAATGTTCAGAAAAAATAATTAAAATGCCCACAATTTCCACTCCTTTCCACATTTAATGCTTTCAATAATTTTGCATCAAAAGGATGTTTAGTGAACTATTCTTTAAATTAAAATATTATACCATAATTGTTTTTTTTCTTTTTCTTTTTAACGAAGACATAATTCAGATTAGAAATATTCCTTAAATTGAAAATCTCAATTTTAGTTACTAACTAGGATATCTTTCTGAGATAATTATTAAAAAAACAATATAGAAACAGCCATAAAATACAGTAATATTACTATAACAGACAATAATAGTGGAATTCAATCTAGCCTGTTGGATCACTTGGCGGTATCGATTGCCATGGATAATCAATAGCACATGCATGCATACTTTTCATTTATCTACTACTAATTTTAAAATGTCATAAAAGTATGAGTAGATTCTAATCTATAGAAAATACTTTTTAAAAATTGCTAAAAACAAAAAAAAAAAAAAGTCAAGTTGGAACCCATCTTTACCTTAAGCTTTGAGAGGAAAACAAATTAAATAAAAAATAAAATATAATTATAGGGTTAAATGAGAAGAGAAACAAGGAGATGCAGTTCCAAAAATACACGTGGCAGTGAATAAAACAGTAAGAAGGGTTAAAAATCCACTTGTAGGTGGTAAAGAATAACATGCAAGTAAAAACCCCGACAAGTCTCAAGAATTTTTTTCCACTGTCTTAAATGGCTCTTCGTCGCGTGGGGTGGATAGTACGTGGTGTCATTTGTTGAGAGAGAGACATAGAGAGAGAATCAAAGCTGCAAACTCTCATGTCTCATCTCTTGTGTACTTTGTCTCTGCTCTTTAATAATACCATCTCCCTAGGGTTTCTTCACTGACTGTGTCCATTTCAGAATCTTTGTTCCTCAACTTTTAAGAGAATCCAAAGACATAAATAAATTTAAAATATAAGGAACCCTTGTGGGTAACATATATGTGTCTTTCTCTAACAGAGAGACATGCAAATAAACCAGAGAAAGTAAACCTAAACCATGCAAATTAACAAATCTACTCAACTCACTCACGGTCGCTTCTTGTTTTTTCTTCGTTTTTTAGAATCCCATTTTCTTGTTACATGAACAGTACCCTACCCTGAAACGTGAAAAAGCACACGTACTGATCTCTCCCTCTCGTTCTACCTCATCAGATATACTTGTTGTTTTGCTCATGATACGATCAAAAAGGTATATATGTAGAGAAAGAGATGGACAGAGACAAAGAGAAGGACTAACCTGATTTCTCGATAAACCAGTCTGTCTAGCTAACAGATGCTTATCAGCATCGCTTGGATACCTGAGAAAGAGACCAGAAAGTATGAGCAAGTACCATATTACTCGATGCGTGAGAATCTAAGAGAAGAAAAGATGAGCAGTATTTTGTAGCAGGCAGTAGTAGAGGTATCAAAGAAGTTTAGGGGGGTACGTACAACTGCGCTCATATATAGGTCTCTCTTATTATTTTCTGTATATTTCTTGTCAAGAAAATTGTGATTTTCACATAGCGAAAGCAAGAGAAAGGAAAAGGCAGTCAGTTAATTACACTTTAATAAAGTTTTTGTTTCTTTTTCTTTCACACACTAGCTAATATTTTCCGAGGTCTGCAAATGGAGGAGGGAGCTTAGGTATAAGGGGAAAAAGCAGCGGGCAAATAAAAACCCTTTGACAGCTTTTTGCTGAAGAACATCCAAGGACACTGCATTACTGCTCCCTTAATCACATTATGGACAAAATGCTAGAGAAAAAACAAAAGAACTTGGATCTTGTGTTGGTATCTATCAGAAAGTATGATGATATGGTGAATTCTACTTTTATTTTTCAACTTTCTTGATTATGATAATTTTCTTGATTATAGTGAAGTAGAGGTATAAGTAGCGTACGGGTGGAGAAAATGCTCAAAAAGCCAGGCTCTTAGAATGTTGACAGATCGTTCAGGCAAGCCTCTCTGGGGTCTCCAAGCTTCTTGTTCCATCATCCCCATCTGGTGAAAGGCTCTTTGTTGTCTGAGACTTTGCTCTAATAACTTGAGCCTTGGTGTCTCTCCTTTTGTTATGGCTGAGGACCCGGCACCATCTTTCTCTCCAAGTAGCTCACAGCTATGCTTCAATTGCGCTAAAATTGCATCTTTCAGGCACCGAAAATGCCTTGACATTGCCTTCTGGGCAAGGACAGTGTACGGAACCGCTGCGCCAAAACCCATTACCAGATCAAATGAGTTCACTACCATTTGCATCTGCTCACAATAATGGTTGTACCTCTGATCCACCTGCATGCAGTAATATTGTACACCGAAAAATTAAATATATGAATACAACGATTAAATTTCATCAATCCCAACATGAATTTGTGTAAGGAAAAAAACCCATCAAGACATGATATTAGTATCTAAGTATGAAAAGAAAGCTACAGTAAGTCCCATGAAGCAGATCCCTACTATTACAGCTGTGTATGTACGGAGAGGTGGACACCATTAGAGGACTAAGTCATGTGACATGACTTGATGTTCAGGACAATGAAATTAGAGGAGAAGGGTTAGACCAGTAGAGAAAGAAAGACAATCAAGACTTTTACGACACCCAAAAAATACATATATATTTGACTGGCTAGACTTCTCAGAGCAACCCGCGTAGGAGAGAAAGAGAAAGGAGAAGAATAAATGCATCAATCAATGGCTGGTGCAGTGCTGAAATGATTGTAAATAGTAGCAGCATAGAATGTCCTGGTGTTTCTTTCGTTACTGTCTCCCTCCAAATACAGCCAATTGACAGGCTTGCTTGTGTAATGCATAAACAAAATAAAAACAAAAGGAGAAAAGAAAAGGAAAACGCCCCTCGTTGCCAAGGTCAACTAAAGATAAAATATCAATGCCTTTATTTCTCTGCAATATTACTTTAATGGCTACCACTCTTTTACCTTCACAACAACTTCCCTTGCGTGTAACATGGTGGATTACCAGTCGTCTTCCCAATCTGGAGGAACGTCGCTCGCTTCTTGCTGGACACAGATACCTCTAATAATAGTAGACTTTCATGATTTTTTATTTTATTTTTTACCATACCAAACCCACCACCATTCCAATCTATATGTAAATAAAAGTTTCAGAAAATAAATAATATGATGACTAATCTAACTCTATCAACTAGATGATCTCATGTAATCCTATTGTATTGCACAAGGGTTAGCCGGCTTTTCTCGATCTACTTGGGATTTTTGAGTATTTTATAATGTTGTTGAAAAGGCTTGCCGTAATTTTTTGTTTGTCCGAGTGATTTAGAAAATCATTGATGCACTAAAATAAACAAACCAAGAAAATAAAAAAAAGGGTCTTGACTCTTGAGGGAGAGAGAAGGTATGGAAAGAAAAAGAGAGAGAAATTTACATGCCTCATCAAGCATGGACAACAGTTTGACCTTCTTTCTTTGATGCTCAATTCTATCAGCAGCTGACATATGAGGGAGATCTATAGTTGAAGAAGAAGAACCGCCACCGCCGTCGCCGCCACCACCACCACCACCACCGGGATTGTTTTTAGAACTAGGGTTTGTGTTTTGTCTACCAAATTTGCTTTTCTTGAACTGACCTCTTCCGACACTGCAAAACTCTTCTAACAACTCTTGTGCTACTTTCACATACTTTGAATTCCTCAAAACATTCACCACTCCTAATGATGACCCAAAACCAACTTGAACTTGGTGGTGATTTTGTCCCTCTCCTCCTTGTAGATGTAATACTTGATGGTGTTGGTGGCCTCCCGAATTCTTGTAATATTGAGCAGAAGATGATCCACCGGCTCCTTGATTATAATACAATAACCCACCACTTCCCATCCTCAATTCTTCTGCTTTTGCTGCCTCTAAATGTTGCAAAGATGATGATAATGATAAAGAAAGTCCTTGTCCTTCAACAACACCAATAATTTCACTTGGATTATTGAGTGGAGCACCGGTATTCCCTCCGTCATGAGAACTATCAGAAACCCAAGTGAATTGTGGTGGAGATATAACACTTGTAGCACCAAAACCTCCTCCTGATACAGCACTAAACCCCTGAAGAGAGCTTGAAGGATTTGGTAATAACATGTGAAGTGTAGAAGAAGTTGAAGGAGGGGTCTGATTATGAGAAGGAGAAGGAGATTGTGGTGACCTGGGTTGTGATGGGTTCATTAAAAAAAGCTGCATGGCTGCAGCTGAATTTGCATTGAAGCCTGCAATTTGATGCTGATGTTGAACCAGAGTGTCACGGTTACTATTATTATTATTATTATGATTCTTGGAATCACCTATCCCCAAACCTCCTACCGTCATACTTTGCCTGTTGTTTCTGTTATACCAATCGTTGGTAGTCGCCGATTGCTGTTGCCGTGGCTGGGTCCGGTAATTGGACTGTACAGGCTGATCCAACAAATCAACTGCCGCCGCTGGTGGTCCACCAGCAGGAGAGAAATTGAACATTTCTGATAACATGCCGACAGTTTCGTAGACCGGAAGGCCACTTGAATCTTCTTCTTCTCCTTGTCCAATACCTACTAATGCCGGTGGGGGTGGTTCATAGTCTGATTGGATTCTAAGCTTACCTCTGCGGATCTGCTGGGCTATTTCGTGCTGCTGCTGCTGATGTTGTTGCTGTTGATTATGTTCTTGGTGAGATACGGAGGATCTCTCGAAACCACCATTGGAGAAGGAAAAAATACCTTGATGGTAATCTTGGGACATAGAATTATGATTTGAAGGATTGGAATTAATGTGTGGAGGGATTAACTGGTGAGTCTTCGTGTGAGGGAGAATTGGAGGGAACGGAGGTGTAGCTATCCCCATATCAATAACTTGAAGAAGATGATCATCATCTCTTCCAATTATCTTCTTAATTTGTAGCACCACCACCAACTTTTTTTCCTCCTCTTGTCAATCAAATCTGCTACACATAGAGCAGTTAGAGACAAACAAGAAATTAACATTATCTTAAACTCAACATATCAAGAAACCAACATCCTAAAAACCAACAAATTAAGTTTGAGTGAGAGGGAAAGAAATTAAGAAAGAGCAACAAGTATCAAAGGGGTCTTTGTTGGAGCTTTTATCTGGTTAATCTTTGTTTTTATTTATATAAATATTTCACTGTTATCATACTGATATATATAAACACACACACTCCAGTAAGTACCTGTTGGAGTTTTCAGACATCGTATTCTCTTCTGTGGTACTGAAATCTTGGTAAATTCATTTGTTTATCAATCTCTCTCTATCTATCTAATCTCTAAACGCGCTGTCCTCTGTCTGTCGTCTCTTTCTTTCTCTTTCTCTCCTTTTCTTTCTTTTGGTTGCTCTTTGGCAGCCCTTAGCGCTAGTGAGTGTAAAGAGAAAGAGAGAGGGAGAGATGAAGCTCAACAATAAAATAAAGTAAAAGAATGGAGGCTTAATAGATTGAGATATCTCTCTCTCTCTCTTCTCTCTCTTCTTAGAGAGAGAGAGAGAGAGAGAGAGAGGTCGCTATTGTTTCTTGCTTTTCTTTCTCTACTTGTTTACGTCCTCATTTTACTCATCAATATTTTATATTTTTCTTACTTTCTTGTAAAACTATTCAATGTTTTTTTATATATAAAAAAGGAATAAAATAGTTTCCTCTGCATTTTGTCAACAAGAAAATAAAACGAGGACAAAAATAAACGACTAGAAATAAATTAGAGAAAAAATGCAATAAGTTTATTACAACTTGGCTAATATGAACTCTTGCAGGCCATAGAACTCTTTTGTTTTTTTGGGTTTTCTAGGTTTCAAGAGCCAGGATATCTAAACTGACTTTTCAATAAGCAGCATTAACTATTGTAAGCAAAACAGTGTATTTTTCTCACCTTGTGTGTGTTGTAAATATGATTATATTTATTTCATTTAAATGAACAAAATTCTGTAGCCTATTTACGTCATTTTGCTCACTGTCCTTTGGAAACCAACGCCAACTATATGGAATAAAATAATAAACATCGATGAGGTCAGTCCAAAGTCATCTCAATGATCCAAGCTACCTCCATCCCTTGATCTGATTTCTATGACCACAATGCCCTAGCTTTACGACCATTTCGAACCCACAATAATACAAGTTGCTGAGGTCTAATCGGTGCATTTGGGAGTTATATTTTTTGCATTAATTAATTAATTAATTAATTATATGTATAGTTATGCAGCCATGGGAGGTAGCTAGAGAAAGCATAAATACTAGTAATATGCACGAGCAAATTCTAAGGAGATTTTGTTAACGAGGGCGGGGGGATACACACAAACAAGCAAGAAAAATGGTTTGCACATGCTAGAGGGTTGGCTCAAGGCAAGATAGGTTTGTCTCTGAAAAGCACATATAACAGCTTTACGGTCTGGCAATGCCAAGATTGGCAATTTTGATTGCCCTTTTCAATTGCCCCTTGATTTCAACGTGTATACGATTTTCTTTCTCTACTCCTTTTTCTTTGTCATGCTTTCTCCATGTTTAATTTAATTGCTTTCAAATTATTATTTATCATAATTAAATGTGAATATTACAACGTTATGATAAAGATAAAACATCCCAGAATTGGAAATCTCTGGGTTGATTTTTGTATTCTTTTCATTCTAAACGTATTCAACGCTGGGTTTCTCAAAACATATACAATCAGTGAAAACTATAAATTTAATATTTTTTAAGAATCTAAAACATTTCATTTAACAAATCTAGAGTTGTTTAAGATTTATGCGAAGATTACTTGAAGATTAGATGTTCTTTTCGGTTTTGAAATATTTATTTCAAGGATGAGTTATCACAAACCACAAGTTGTATAAATATTAGATCTCTAACAGTAATGCATGATAACTATTAGTGAGAAATTTTCTAAATCTTTTATAAGAGAGATATTGTTATACTTTAGACTGCTACCATTTTTATGTTTTAGGTGTTTACTTACCTTATTTTACTCATCCTTCATGTAGTAAGAAATTAGAGGCATCACATTCTATTTGTACAAATTTATATATATATATATATGAGAATCTTAAATTTGATAATTTGAAGGGAACACAGGCATGGAGTTTCAAAAGTTAATGAGGAATAATAGAAATACGGAAAGTCGTAATTGGGAAGAAACAAAAGAATTGGTAGAAATGTAGAAAAGGGATAGAGTAATTTGTTATTTTATTTCTTTTATATTATTTTGCAGTCTAATTATAGAGTTTTCTTTTCTTTACAGTTTAATTATAATTTTGACTTCTTAAAATAATCATTTATATTAATTATAAATTTAACTATCAGCAAGTTTCATGTAATCATTTCCTCTTTATCAAATAAAATAATACTTCAATGAATGATTGATTATGACAATATCAAATATGCTTGTCGAGAATATCTCGATTACCAAAGTGGATTATCTAACATAAGTTTTAATCATGACAAGCTAGTGACTGAAAGACATTTGTTTCTATCAACTCGAATCTATCTTCGTTAGTTCATGATAATCACAAAGAAATGAGAAAGACATAATTTGACAATCCATAAAGAAAAATTAGTTTTCATGGATGGAATAGTTTTCAAGACGCTATACACACTGATCTCCGGTCCCTTTTGTTAGATCGTGGGGCATTTTCCTTCAGATTTACAATTTGAGGATAAAAGGCAGTGGATCTTTTTAAATTTTGTTATCTACAAAGAGATAAACAGGTTGGCTAGCATGCCGCTTTGCCATGCGAGATTGCTTTTGATTGATGTGTTGCCATATCCTAGACTTTTTGTTGGGATTTGTTATCATACTTTTTCTTTGTTTTTCTCTCGAAACCTAAACATAATCAATTTTGCAGGCCAAAACACTTGGAAAGCAGCATAAGAAATAAGAGATACACATGAGAAAGGATATTTTATTTTATTATTAACATGGTGTCTAGGGTAGAATGCCACATCTCGACTAATTCCACAAGTCTTGAAATTAATGCAATGTCTTCTAATCAGCACTTCTAATATCTCATTGGGCCTTTTCCGTTATCGTTTCAAAAATTTAGTGGTATTATCTTGCTTGCTTGGCAATGTTAGATACCAAAACCATGCATTCGGTCGTAATATTGAAGTATCTAGGATCCATATTTGTATTGGCTTTAAAGCTGATAAAAACATGGATCCTAGATACTTTAATATTCTGACCGAGTGGATTGATTTATTATATGTATGTATGCAATGAAAACAGACATATAATAGTCAAATTGAATTTATAAATAAATGGATGAAAAAAATTGAAACACCTCATAGTATGGATGCAAATTACGAGGTCGACAATATATGACCATTAATAATGATTTTTTGATTGTGGAGAGTACCACGTTTGATTATCTATTTAATTTTTTTGAAATGAAAATTTTATTTATTCGAGATTCTTCACCTTTACAAATTAAACAAGTTTTTCATTAATGATTCATTTCCTAACACTTTCAATGTCTGTTTCAATACAGAAAGTTAGAGAGTAGAGCTTATCATCTTTATTCATAGGATGTGTTGAATATAAATACAAATTACAAAACAACGAGTTTAAATTATTAAATAAGATAAACATTGAATTATCATACTTTGATTATTTTAAATTAAAATATGCTAAGTATATATCTAATATATCTTTAATACCTTTTCTCAAGCTTATCATTGGTCGATTAAATGCGAAGTTTGTTCCTGATAAGTAAGAAATAAGCACTAGTAAGAGAATTGGTAAATATATCAGCAATTCAATCTTTGCTAGAGATATACTGCACTTTAATGCTTCCATTTGCAACTTGTTCTAAAAAATAAAATCTAATTTCTGTATATTTTGTCATAGCCTTAAAGTCTTAATTACAAGATAAGTAAGTTTCAACAACATTATCACACTAGATGAGAGTAGGGTTTTTTAGAGTTTGACGAAGTTCTTGTGGCAATGAACGTATCTTCACCATTCATTTTATCTAGTGAACAAAATTTAGAGAAGAAGGCATATCTTCACCAAAACTAGAAGGGCGATAAGTTGACCACGACTATTAGTGAGGGTTACCAATAACTTATCAACACTGTCGCGACGATGATTTTTTTCATGCTTCATGCCCCGCCATCGTCCGGATTGGGAGGACAACGGAGCGTGGTGAAAAGGAGGTTTGTTCTATCATCGTAAAAATTACGACTATAATTTTTAGGAGTCGCCACCTAGTATTATGGTTACTAGAAAACATATTGGTCTACGAGTGTCTAGGTAAGGGGACTTGTTGTGCAAGGGGAAGACACATCACCTCTAGTGCACCCTACCTAGGTAAGTTGCATTGTTGTTTGATTGTTTTTTTAAGTTAAAAATTTTTTACACTGCATTTTCAAAAAATCCATTTTTTTTATCTGCGAGTTTACTTTACAATGTAATTTTACACCGCAGTTAAAAACTTTTTTTCTTATCTACGGATGTACTTTACAATATAATTGTACATCGTAGTTAAAAACCTTTTTTTATCTACGGATATACTGTACAATGTAATTTTACACCGTAGTACAATCATTTTTCATCTACGGTTGTACTTTACAATGTAGTTTTACACCCCAATAGTTAGAACAAAATAATAATTTATTTTTTGATATTTTGGCCAAATTCCAATGGGTAATAATAAACTAGTTGTGATATCCAATTTTCATTCAAAATACGAGAAAGATGCAACATATTTTTTTTATGCAAAATATGATGGGAAAAACCTTGGAAAATCCGGTTGTATACACGAAAACAACATATTTTTTTAAATGCATTTTTTTTTTGTTTTTTTTTTCAAAATTAAAATTAAAAAAAATCAGGTCGGGCTTGGCCCAGCTAAATGGGTCAGCCCAGCGAAGTTTGCCCAAATGCCCATCTCTGCTGGGCTGGGCCGGGCCGAGACTAGGTCCAGCCCAATAACCATTTCATGTGAACAAGTGAATTAATTCACTCAGTTCACGACAGTGTTTCACGTGAACAAAAACAGGTGGTCGCCTGACCACGACGAGAGGTTCACCTACCACTACTGCCGGGTAGAGGAGGCCGAGGTGGTTCTTCTTGTGATGGTGACGTAAAAAAGGTGGCATGAAGAAGAAATAGAAGGGGCTGGTTTGTGCTGCTGTGGATGTTGATCTTTATCGTCGGAGCTCGAGAAGAAGGTTGGGTGGTGGCTGGCTGCTGCTGGAGCTGGCAAGGAGAGAGAGCTGGAGGGGAGAAAAAGATGGTTGTTGTTGGTTTTAGAGAGAGAGAGCTGCCGACCGAGACTGTAGGAGAGAGAGAGATGTTGTGATAGGAGGCTGGTTGTCGCTGCTGTCAGCTAGAGAAAGAGGAGCCAACGGTGACTCTGTCGATGGTGAGGAAGGTGACGATGGTTGTGCTCGCATGCAAGTCTTTAACAATGGTTTATGTAGATTTTCTCCCTGTATTTTTTTTTTTTTTTATTTGGTTTCCTTCCTCTCTGTGTTTTTTTGGTTTCCCCCTTCCTCTACATGGTTTATTTCACGTTATTTATAGGCATAACTTGTAGGCATTGGTGGCTCAACTCCTGCGGCTGTTAGTAGCAGCGTGGTGGCCTGTTAGCAACAGTGTGTCTACAGTGGTGGCTTGTCGGTGGTGGTGCAGGTGGCTCTAGGCAGGCAGTGCAGGTAAAGGCATACGACAGGACTGTAGTGGTGTGCACTACAGCAGGACTGCAGTTTTGGGAGAAGGTGGAATTGCAATTTGGTCCTTTAATTTGTAATTGTTCTAATTGCACCTCCAATTGGCTTTGAATTTTTAATTTTATGCAATTGTATCCCCGTCAAAATTTCAATAGCAACCTTAGCTTTGTGTGACCTTTATATTTTTATCCTTGATTTCCGATTTGTGCGATTGGATCCTTAATTGACCATTAAACTCTTAATCATTTTCAATTTGACCCCTGACTTTGTACAATTCAATTGGATCTCTAAAAATTTCAATCTTCTCAATTGAGCCCGAATTAAACTCAAGAACTTGATTTTTCATCAATTAAGCCCTTAATAAAATTAATTTTACCAATTTAAAAGTATAATTAAGTCCTTGCACTTAATTAAATCCTTCAATTGGACCCTAAATTAATTCTCAATCATAATTATACTTTAAATTGGTCAACGATTAAATGAAATCAACCCATAAAAATATAATCATGTCGTTCGACTTAATTTTCACACAGATTTATCCAATGATAAATTATTTTTTCCTTAAATTTGTATTTTCCTTTATTTGGGGGGATAAAAGAGATACAATTGGACTCTCGAAAACAATGAAAATTTTCACATTGATTTTCTACCGACACCAACCCTCTTTTATTTTATTTTTGTTTTATTTTGGATAAATTTTGGCAATAACCCAGAATTGGGTTATGACAAACACCATTCATTTTATCTCTAAGTTAGGCTGTCTAAGTTTGAATATGTTCTTGTACAATCTCCTCGATGATCAAATATTTGTGGCTTGATCTTGATTACAAGGAACAAATAGTTGATACACTCTACATATCTTTAGTTAAAGTGTTGGCGATACTAAATTTTCCAAGAATTATATACACCTAATTGCATGAGAGAGATATAGGGATAATCTTTCAATTCATTTGAACTTGATCTGGATTTGTGATTGGAAGTTAGATCTACTGGTAGACCCGATAAAATTAAAATCAAGTTTACAATATCTCCAATATTTTTTAAATTAATTTTGAAACTCTTACCTCTGTTAAATAGGGGAATAATTTATTTTTTTATACAAGGATGCCATTTTTAACGTCTATGCTTTCTTTGTCTTCTTTTTTCTCTTTCTTTGTTCTAGATTTAAGTTATGTATATGTAAAGATAAAGTTTGAGAAAGTTTTCTTGTTTATAAGAAGCTTTTTTAGGAACTATATTCTTTTAACATGTCGCTACCTGCACCAAGATCATCTACAGTAATTGATGGACAATTCAGTTTTAATGACAAAGGATATATATATAGTCTTTGATAACAACTTTTTTTCCTACTTTGTTTTGATCTAAAATTCCATAAATACTTTATATATATATATATATATATATATATATATATATATAGTCAGATTGATTATTATTTCCATAAATGTATCGAAAGAGTTATATATATAACTTTGACAAGAGGTATGTACAAAATATGGTACTATATATATATATAACTAGATTTTTCTAGTAATATATGCATGAGCAACCAAATTAATACCACATGATTAAGCGAAATCAATCTACCTTATTAATTAGTGTCTACTTGGTTCTTGTCCGTTTTCCTTTAACAATACCTCATAATCCCTATTCATCAAATTGAAGAGCTTGAAAATTTACAATTGATCTCAATGTTGGTCATCATAAATAATATCCTACAAAATAAAGAAATAAATATAATTCAAAACCATATGTTTTGAGATATTAGTGGCCATATCTTTGTTAATAACAAAGTGTTTCCTTTGAGATTAAGATAACAAAGCATGTAAACCTTCATTACGTGCATAGCCCCCCATAAAAATTCTTTCTATGCTTTCAAATTCTCAAACCTTGGAATATGCAATTTCATTCACCCTTTTCCTCTTATTCTTCATATTTGCTTTTTTTAATGTATGTTTTATCATGTACGTACACTAACATTTGGTATAAAATGCATATTTATGCACCAAAACAAAGTGAATTCGAAGAAAGCTTCATGAAAATGCTGATGAATATGAATAAAAAACTTGCTCCAGAATTCTTTGTAACATTTCCCAATTATAATCTAAATAATTCACTGGACAGTAATTTGTAGATTAAGGTATAATTGAGATTGTTTTTAAAAGTGATTTTGGTTCAGAAAAATATCAAAATGATATTTTTTTATTTTATAAAAATTATTTTTAACATTAACATATGAAAATGATCTAAATATATTATTTTTTTAATTTAAAATAAAAAAATATTTTAAAATAAAATGCTAAATATCACTTAATATAGCTTTCGGTATATTAACACTGATGTGAAAAAAAAATAAAGAAGAAAGAAACAGCCTTTTTTGCCAACTGCAAACCAGATTGATGTTGACAGCCTAACCTTCTCCTTGTATCCCATCTGTTGTCTTTTGTATTGATAGTCACATGAATCCCACCCTCCCTTCACACGCTTGACAGCACCGTTTCCTCTTCCTCCTCCTCATCATTGAAAAATCTATTAATTTTCTCATCTTCCCCTCACGTGCCAAAATCAGCTCCACGCACTTGTCCCATCCTTTTTACTTCTAATTTAGCTACCATTGCACCTCTATACACACACGCCCTATTTTCTCATTTTTGTTTTTGTATTTTTTTTAAAAACATGCTAAACATTAAGATAAATCAATACAAGCATACATCTTATTTATTGCTTATTTTGAAAGGTGACGTTGATTTTTAAACATGTCATAAAAATAATATCAATACTTAAAAATAAAAGACACGGTGATAAAATTGAAATTTATCCTTAAAAAAACATTACATCAAAATTATTAAAAACAATTGTCGAACACATGTGAATCATGAGAATTTGTTTTGGATCTACAGGAATGACAAAATTATAGCCACCAACTGTTTCTGTCTTGGTTTGTGGAGAGAGGATCATGACAAAAAAAAAAATACGATTATTACCCCAATATGAAAGACCATGTGTTAAAAGATCATTAACATGTTTTTTTACCATCTCAGAGAATCAATTAGAAGCTAGAATTGGTTCTAAACAAAGGCAGAATATTAGCTTCTCATGTGTTTTCTAGCAAAACGACATCATTTCATTCAAATCTTCATTCATGTTCATCTTTTTTTTCCAAGTGAAACACACCATTTCAATTAATATGAAACGACATTAACTAATACTATTGTAAGTGAGATTTCTTATGTTTGGGATATTGCTTTTAAAGATTCATTTCCTTCTTCTTTTGTAATCTATATATCCTTTCTATTGTTGATTATATGTCCAAATAAATTTGAGGTGAAAACCACTCGAACTAATGAAGCTAAGATTGTTTTAGATTTTGTTATGACTCATATATTCAATAGGTTTGGAATCCTTAAATGTATCATTAGTGATTATGACACTCATTCGTATAATCCCTTAATGGAAGCATTACTATGCAAGTACCATGTGACGCGTCAAACCTGCATAGCCTTTCACCCACAAACAAAGACCAAGCTAAAATTTTAAATCGAGAAATAAAATCTATTTTGGAAAAGATAATGTAACCTAACTTACGAGATTGGAGTTTGCAATTTAATGATGCACTTTAGGCTTATCTGACTGCTTATAAATCACCTATAGAATGTCAACTTATAGGATGATTTACGGGAAATAATGTCATCTACCAGTAGAGCTTGAACATAGCTATTTGGTTCATTATGCAATGCAACTTTTATTATGATGTTGTTGCAATTGCAAGAGTTGGAAGATATACAAAATGATGTCTATGAGAATGTAAGGATTTACAAAGAAAATACCAAAAGTTTTCATGACTGAATGATTACAAAATGAAGTTTTATATTGAAGAAAAAACCCTTCTTTATCATTTATATTTGAAACTTTTTCCTGAAAAGTTGTGCTCTTATTTGATTTTACCTTTTGTTGTTTCTAATATTTTTCTTAAAAACCAATGTTTTTTCCTTGTAATTTTTTCTATGAAATAAATTGTTTAGGAAAGAAAGGTTATTGTTTAGACTATTTATTCATGAGCTGAAACCATATGTTTTTAATGGACGTAGACTCGTGTTGTGCCAATGCGAGTTTGTGTGTGGCTTAATATCGAAGTTCATTTAGCCTAGAGTTGGTGTCATCTAAAAGTTTTGATGCTTTATGAGCCCTTTTTTTTTTAATTTTTTAGTATATAAACAATAAAAAAATCTTGTTATTTTTCAACATGAAATTGAAGGTACTTAGGTTTACAAGACATGACAATCAATAATTCCTAAAATTAATTTCTTTTTATCTATAGTTTTTTTAAAACAAATATGTTAATAATTCTCAATATAAATTATATTTTTTAAAAACATATTAACATACATGCTCGAGATAATATACTGATATAAAATAAACCATCACTACTAGAATAAACTGTTTTCACTGATGAAATTTTTTGTCAATATAGTAATATAATTTCTGTTGGTAACTTTTTTCCCAATAAGCACACGGATGTGAACTGTCCATTGGTAACACACTCGTCAGTATAGTAAAAAACAATTTCATGTTGATTACATAGGACCCATCAACGGAAACATAGTCTGTAATTTTATCGGTATATTCCATTGTTTGGGCCGTTGGAATATACCATCAATGATTATATCGTTAGCATTCCATCGTTTGGGCTGTTGGAATATACCATCAACAATTCTATCATTAGCATTCCGTCGGTGATTATCGGTGTTTGAAAATAATTTTGTTTAGTGAAAGATATTATTTGATGAACAACTCATTTTGTAGTTGTAAACCTGAAATTGAAAAAAATAAAAATCTTATTGTAACCGTTATGGTGGTGCAAAGATGGTGTCGATGGTCTCACAAGTATTGATGGTGTGGAAGGTTGTTGGTGGTAACTGTATAGCGAAAACACAAATTGTATATGTCACACGGTTTCACACTCCAAATATATATAGAATCATGATCCATGTGAATAAATCTTTGAAAATAGATTGCTTGTATTGCAGTTCTGATTATAGTGAGTCATGAATCCCCATGGACAATAAAACTTAATGGTGTTTCCTCTTAGGCTTCTGCTCATCCAAACAACTACTATAATATAATTAGATGGATAAAAGCATGTATGTTACTATGATTTCCCCATATAAGTGTGGCATCTAAAGAGTTAGTCTATGGTTGAGATGATAATAAACAAGGTAGCTTCGTACATTAAATATATGATAATATAGCGTTAAGGAATTAGTCTATGGTTAAGACGATATGCTTCCTTATTAACATTTTAAATTCAATTTATGGAATTATTCTCTTAGAAAACTAATTAATTTTATTTAGATGTACCGAATCAATATAAAAAAACACGCGATTAAAGTTATTCAAAGAAATAATTGATATATTAGGATACCTACTATAAAACAATATTCACAATGCCAAGTCAAAACCTAATAAAAAAAGCTCATATATGGTAATGTATTTTAAATATGTGTTCTACATGTCTTACCATATATTTTAAATTTCTTTATCATAAATGGAACAATTAATATTTAAATATGAAGAAAACATTGTTAATATGCAATAAATAACAAAAACAAAAAAACAAAAAAAAAGATCTCTCAATCTGTTATATTACCCCACCAGAATTAAATAAGTTTTATATTAGCTCTCTCGCCGACGAGTTGGAATCATATTGTGCAGTCATTTTTATTTCCTGCTACTACGTACACTTCTCATCTCCTGCCATGGAGGTGTTTCTATTTTCTGATTTTTTCCTATATTATTTATGGTATCTCAATTATTTGGAAGTCCATTCATTACGCGAGAATAGAAGAAAAGTTGCACGCCCCCTCGCAAGATTAAATAGAATTGATGCGGGCCAGAAATTATATCATATCTAAATGTTTTTTTGATATTATTTTTTAAAATCATTTTTGAAAAAAAAATATTATTTTTTGTTTTAAATTAAATTTTTTTAGTATTATAGGTCATTTTTATAAGTTGATATAATAAATAATTTTAAAAAAATCATTTCGATGTATTTATAAACAAAAAATATTTTTAAAAACAATTTTAATCACATTGTCAAACAAATTCTAAATGCATGAGAGGAAAAAAGATTCGAGATCTGACTCCTAATCTGGAAAATATATAAATCGATATAGCATGAGCTGCTATTCATTTGATTGCAATAGTTAACCAATATTGGTGTAGAGGTTCGATCATTCACGTTGTCCATTTTCAATGATGGAAGACACTATTTATTTGAATATATATTTTTTAATTTCACCTTTTAATAGTTCTATTTGTATTTAGTTTTTATTTATTTTTTAATGTTAAGATGTTTCGGCAATTGTGTTTAATTATTTGTTTGCTCTTAGGTTATATACTTGTCTTAAAAAATAATTTTTTTATTTCATGATTTTAACGTTTAACATTATACATTTTGGAAATGAGATTTTATAAAAAACAAAATTCAATAAATTTATCATGATCTCATTGCCTAGATCATGAGTTGAACAACTTAACTTTGATTGATTTTATGTTAAAGGTGAAATATAAAATAAAAAATTATTTTGGTTATTTTAGTTTTTTAATGTTTTTTCTAATTGATTTTCTTAATTCATCTTTTAATATTGGAATGGTTAGAAGTAGGACATCTTATCCAATTATTCTAATTTTATGACCTGGACCACAGATTTTGCAGGTTGACCTAGGTTGATTATGTTTTTTTTTGTTCTTTTGTAATTGATTTTTTTTTTAATTTCACCCTTAAACAACTCGATTTTTTTTCTTTTTTATTTAGTTTTTTTATATCTTTTAATATTAGATTGTTTGTGAATTGAATTTTGAAATTTATTTTTCAATTTGCTTAATTTGATTTTACCATGGTCTCATATATTTAGTTTTTTAGTATTATTATTATTTTAGTCTTCAACATTAGATCTATTGGAAATTAGAATTTATAGTTTTTTTTATTTATCTTTTATGAAGTTATTCTAGTTTAATGATCAAGGTTGTAGGTTTGATAGGTTAATTTATGTTCATTTAAGTTATCTGTTTTTTGAATCTTTTTTTATTTCATCATTCAAAATTGAGTTGGTTAGAAGTTGAGTTTTATAGTTTTTTATTTTATTTTTAAATATTGGGTTGATTAAGAATTGACTTTCATAATTTATTCTTATTTTATTTTTTATAGGGTTATCATGATCTCATAACTAGGTTACATATTTGATAGGTTAACTTGAGTTGATTCAATATGTCATCGTCTCAATATTTAAAAAACATGTCATTTGTTATAATATTTTGATTTCGTAATTATTTTCTTATTAGAAAACATAAGCACTATTTTTTTACATTAAAAATAATGATTCAACCTACAATGCAATGTGAGAAGCTTAATATTTCATGAAATACAAGATATTAATTTGTTGATGTATCTAAGTTATTTTTTGAGCCAAAATAAATATTTGGGAATATTATCCACTTTCAAACTCATTATTAAAAATGAACATGGGAAAGATTTTTGATAAATAAAATAATATATACATATGTTTTTATTGCTTTTACACTATCCTTTTTAATGTGTTTAGAGTCTATTTTATGAGCATTGTGTACCTATGAAACTCTGTGAATTAATTATTTTTCAATATTAAATTTGTTTGGTGATAAAAAATTGATTAGAAAGCTTTATCTAATTAATTTACTCATAATCTCCTTGATTTTTCTTAGCTTTAAAAGACATCAAATTTATTTGTTTGAATTGAAAGGATATTTATTTTACTTTGATGATCAATAAATTTATAAGAATGAATATCTGGACTTTGAAAATGAGTTAACGACATATCAATTTATTATTTTTATTTTTAGAATTTTGTTTGTTTAATGTTTTACTCAAATCCCACATTTGTTTTACTTATTTCAGTTTCTTGTACGAAGATTAAATAACATTCCTCTTGGGTTCGAGATAGTTTTCATAATCATACTACAAATTTGTTTTATATATGATAATAAAGTCAGAATTATATATTGGAGATTTCCACGACCAACCAATGTTCATATCAATGTTTTTTTCATTCAGAAAGCTTTTTTCTATACGATTAATATGTTTTTTTTTTTATAATCACTTTTTTAATATTATTATATTTAGCTACAGTACGGAAAACTAAGTAAATAAAATTCATTTTCCAAAGGTGTTTTCCATATTAAAAAAAGAAGATTTTTAATTTTCTAAAGCAGGCAATATTTATTTTAATCTTTGTTATTTTCTTTTATATTTGAGAAGATGATATATTGAGTCTACTTTATTATCATATCTTTCTTTACTTACCGTCTTTTTAGGGACAAGCAGAATGAATTGATTGGTATCATTTGACTTCCTATTTGTACAATAATAGAGTGTATGTGATTTTGTAAAATTTATTTTAAATTAAAAAGGAATTAAATAGTTGTTTTTGTATGTTTTTCAATGTTTCTAACATCTCTACATCATTTATTTTTATTTTTTTTACATTTTTAGTTCAATATAATAGGTGGTTAATAATCGGTATTTGTAAATGTAATAATTCCTTCTAGTTGATTATATGTAGTTTCTTGATCTCATGTCTTAATTTATTATTATAATGGCAAGCCTATGAAGCATCGATGAATAATAATAATAATAAAAGGTAACCATATAATAGGTGGTTATTGATAACAATTTTAAACTAAGAGGTTTACTCTTCTACAGTCTCAGGTTCAAGTCATGTGGTTGCTAATATGATAATATTTAAGGTTTATATAATCGTTAACTTTAAAACTTGTAAAATTAGTCGAGGTGAACATAAACTGACCTGAACACTCATGTTAATAAAAAAAATTGCAAAAGTTAGAGAAGGGCAAATTTATGTTTCTACTGATCCAATCTATTTTGCCACTTAAAAACAATATTTGGCACTGTGAATTTCACCCTTTAGTTTTGATTTATCTTACTATAATGATATAACTTTTCCCAGCTGTCCTTACTATTCTTGAAATTTTCCGGTGGCATGAATCAATGAGAAATGTTTCACTTGTGAACCATGCTCATGTAGACCTTGTTTTCTTTTTGGTACATAAGAGAAAATACAAGAGACACTAAGCTCCGAGATGAGCTACACCAGAAGCATAGCATCCACAGATTATACTCCTAATTTTTTTTCACCAACTAATTCATATGAAACTTTGGTCAATGGCAATAATTGGAGAGAGACCAATTGATTAAACCTAGGTGAATATTGTCCTACGCAAGCGAACCATGATTAATTAGTTTAAGGTTTATAAAACAAATAAAATATTTAAGCAAATAACCCTCAAGTTGGGGACATCTTTCCAAAAGTCTGGCATCTGCATGCCCTAAGATCATATGTTGCAATAATGATAAAAGACGGACATTAGAATACAAAAAGACATTTGTCCCCAATATCTGAAATCCCACAGCAAATTTTACTCGAAATAAAAAACAAATTATTTTTTATATTAAATATGTACTCTCATCTAATGATGTTAGGGCCTGCCAAAAAATGTTTTTCCATGAAGGGGTGGGGTTGTATAGACGCTGTTTATGATTTAAGCAACTAAAATCGTGTTGCATGTGTTTTTTTTTCTATTAAAAGTGAAGCGTCGTAACGCTCTTTTTCCACGAAAGCTTGATTAGATATATGGTTCACGTATATCATGAGAAAATCATTACAATAATGTTATTTTTTTTTTATTAATATGGATGTTCGGATTAGCTTGTACACACTTCAACTAATTCTATGAATTTTAAAATTAACAATCATGTATCAGTGATTATCATATTAACAACTAAAAAACTCAAACCTGAAATTACAAGAAAAGTTACACTTACTAAAATCATTACAATAATGTTAGTTCTTCATTTTAAAGGACTCGTTCATATTGCACACAAGTCATCCCAATAATTACAAAGAAACTAAAACGTGTGGGGAATTAACTGTAGCTCTCCACACAAAGCACTGTGTATTTCCACGGTGCTTCTCTTTTTTTTTCTTTTTTTTTTAATTATGTTTCATTTTTATTTTTTTCTAATTATTTTTTTTCTTTTTTTTCTAATTATTTTTTTTCATGAAATATTTTTTTTACTGGTTATATTTTTTTTCTTTTTCTACTTATATATAATTTTATTTGTTTTTTATAATCGGGGTGTTTGGGCTAACTTAAACACACCACAATTAATCATCGGATCTAATTTTTTTTATAGTTTTTTTTTCATTTTTTTCTATATTTTTTTCTTTTTTTTTCTGATTATATTTTTTTCTTTTTTTTCCATGAGATAATTTTTTTGTTGGTTATACTTTTTTTCTTTTTCCACTTATATATATTTTTTTGTTTTTTATGATCGGGGTGTCCGAACTAGCTTAAGCGCACCATAATTAATCCCCGGATCCAATTTTTTTTTTATAACCAAGGTGTCCAGACCAGCTTATGCGTACCACGACTAATCCTCGGACCTATTTTTGTTTTTAAAGTGCTTTCTCGCTGATACATTTTTTTTCTTTTTTTTTCTTATACTTTTGTTTTGTTCACTTATATATATATTTTTTACAACCGGGGTCTACGGGTCAGCTTAAATACACTACGACTAATTCCTGGAACGAATTTATTTTTAAAACAATATGGATTGCTACATTACTTTCACGCTTATATTTTTTTTCTTTAACTTATTTTTTTTCTAACAATGATCTCTGAGCCAGCTTAAGCTTTTTATTATTATTATTTTTTACTTATATATTCTTTTTATAACCAGGATCTATAGGCCACCTTAAACGCACCACGACTAATCCCTGTACCAATTTATTATTTTTTTAATTTTTGTTCCTTATGCTTTTTTTTGTTCACTTATACATTTTTTTCCTTATGCCCAGACCATAAAAATTTTTATAACTGGAGTCTCCGAGTCAGCTTAAGCATACCACGACTAATTCCTGGATCGATTTAAAAAATAAAAAATAATATGGATTATAAATAGTGTGTGGAAAGCACTGTAGCTCCCCATACATAGCATTATTAATTGCAACAATGCTTTTTCCGCTACAATGTTTTTTTTCCCTGTTTTTTGCTTCTTCTATTTTTGCCTTTTTTTTCCTTATATGTTTTATTTTTATTTTTTTTCTTATTATATTTTTTCCGTTTTTTTCCCAAAATATTTTTTTTGCTTGTTATACTTTTTTATATTTTTTCCTTTTTCCACTTATATTTATTTTTTTGTTTTTTGTTTTTTTATAATTAGGGTGTCCAAGCTAGCTTAAGAGCACCACGATTAATCCCCAGATCTAATTTTTTTTTATAACTAGGGTGTCCATGCCAACTTATGCATACCACGACAATCTCTAGACCCACTTTTTTTTTCTAAAGTGCTTTCTTGCTGATACATTTTTTTCATTTTTTTTCTTATACTTTTGTTTTGTTCACTTATATAGTTTTTTTAACCGGGGTCTTCGGGTCAGCTTAAGCACACCACGACTAATTCCTGAAGAGAATTTTTTTAAATACAATATGGATTGCTACAGTTCTTCCACACTTATACTTTTTTTTTCACTTATATATATGTATATTTTTTTTTAACCAAGATCTCCAGACAAGCTTAAGTGCACCACCACCACTCCCTAAACCAAATTTGTTTTTTGATAATCAGGGTGTCCAAGCCAGCTTAGACGCACCACGACTGATCCCCGTACCAATTTATTATTTTTTCCTTATACTTTTTTATGTTCACTTATATTTTTTTTGTGACTGGGGTCTCCGATCCAGCTTAAGAGCACCATGACTAATTCCTGGACTGATTTTTTTTTAAAAAAAACAATATGGATTGCTACAGTGCTTTCATGCTTATACTTTTTTTTTCCCACTTATATATTTTTTTTATAACCGGTGTCTCTGGGCCAACTTAAGCTTTTGTTTTTTTGTTTGTTTGTTTTTTTTTCACTTATATATTTTTTTATAACCGGGGTCTCTGGGTGAGCTTAAGCGTACCATAACTAATCCTCGAACCCTTTTTTTATAATTGGGGTGTCCGGGTCAGCTGATGTGCACCACAAGTTGTATAAGTATGTATATACCCCCTATAAGACAAAATACAAGAGTTGGTTATAGGGGTGTATTGGTAATTTACCAATTTTTAATTATATTTCCTGTCGGGTGTTGTGGGCACAACATCAATTTTAGAGCTCATGCACATTTTGAATGACGCGTGCAGCGTCGTAGAACTTTTTAAAATGTATATTAGTTTTTTATATATTTATTTTATTATGTAAAATGTGTTTAAAATAATGTCATGGTATCAAAGGTATTTTTAATTTTTTTTCATTTCTGTGCATAATACAATAATCATAATATCTTCAAATAAGACAAAAATCAAGAATTGTTAGTGGGTGTCTCATTAATTTTACTTTTTTAGAAAATAAACTAAAAAATAAAAAAATAAAAACCAAAATACAAAATAAAAAACTTATATGTATTATAACTAGACAAAAAAAAATTTTAATCCCTGCAGCGGAGCGCGGGTTTATGGCTCGTCTAAACTAAATCAAGATAAATCCTGTCTGGTTATCTTAATAGGGCTTAAGCCCACATTATTTAAATTGTGTATGATATAATTAATTCATATCATAAACCCATCTATATAAATGACATTCGTTACACGTGAAACAAAGCATCTCATTCATAAACTCATGCTTTGTTTAATTTGATTAAGAAACTAGATTAAAAAATGTGATTGAAACAATTTGAGTTAACCCTTACTAGTTTTAAAATACTATAAAAATCTCATAGAAAACGAATAAAAAACATTATTGGTTGATGAAACTGAAAAAAACTTGAAAAAACCTTGTAAGCTCTTGTTAATCTTTCAAACCCGCAATTTGTTAAATTCTAGACTTGGAATCAACTAAGAAGTTGAACACTTGACCAATAGATTGTTAGGGATTAAATCAATAAATTTAATTTAATTAAAAAAAATTAAATACAACCATAGTGTTATTTTCAAAACAATTGATAAATCCCATAGAAAGTGAATAATAAGAATGTTGGAGAAAGAAATAAAAATGAGCTTAAATAAGGAAAGAAAAAACAAAGTAAGCTTAGGTGAATCTTGTAAACCCAAGCTAAATTATAAATCTGAATTTCATTAAATTCTAGGCCTAATCTTATTCCACAAGCTCAACACCTGAAGCATGTTGGTGACAGTGATTTCTATTGAAGCATCCCTTTTCACTTTACCACTACCCAATAGGAAAAGAAAACTTTGAAAATATTTATAAATTTATCTGCTTTTGATCGAAGATTTAGGAATCCAATCAAATTAAAGAAGTTGAGGAGGATGTAGCTTGGCAGCCACTCTATGCAGACCCAAAACACAATTTAATGGTAGAGATTCTCTTTTGTTATAAAATTAAGAGGCCATAAGCTCCAAAACTCGCGTTTCAATTTTACAGGCCTCTAAACTTTAGGGTATATAATTTTACAAATGGATGTGCTCTCGATTAAGAGTATGAATTAGGGAATTTATAAATAAGACAATACTCCACCATGTCCTTCTCGAAACGGGACACTTTCCTCTCAATCATTGCATCAACTAAAGGGTCCAACAATATTCTCATGGTATGGCTGCCGTTTTTCGAGATAATCTTACCTTCTTTTGCTTTTGTGGCTTTAATTTTCTGTTTTTACCTTTTCCACAACTGTGTATATGCCTGTTTATTTGAAAGTTTAGTTAAATTTGTTTTTCATGTATTTTTTATTCAAAAATATATTAAAATAATTTTTTTTATAAATTATTTTTTATATTAGAACATGAAAATAATTTAAAAATATCAAAAAAAATTAATTTAAGATTTTTTTTTCAAAAACATTTTGAAACGATGACAGCATCATGATAGACTAGTATTGATAGACTACAAATACTAGCTTCTTCTTTTTTATTAATTTCAAGTGAGAAAATAAGAATTTTGAAAGAAAAAAAGGGGGAGAGAGAAAAGAAAAGCATTTAAAATGATGGGTGGGCCTTGGTAGTAATGGGGGCCACATAGAAAACGACCAGAAATAATTGAAAGCAATAGAGCACTTGTAGTCGTTCTGCTTCAAAATGGTGGTGTGCGCTGAAAGCTGATATTTATTTGTCAAAGACTGTGTATTGACATATAATATGTGTGTGTCTACTATACGGGGGTCCACGTGGCACTGCCGGCAAGGGGTGGCCACGGCCACGTGGTAGAAATGGTCCAGATGGATCATCAGCTGTTTGAAACATGACAGGAGTTATATAAAGGAAGGTGACAGGCTGTTGATCAAGAAGGCAAGGAATGGAAGATTATTTTAAAACAAACTCTCATATTTATACTAATTCATTTTGGTAGTTAAACAATTTTTATTTTTTTAATTATAAAATACTAATCTAATCCCTAATTGTAGACTGCATGATTAATTATATGAGGCAAGAAAAAGAGCTACTCCCTTGAAGGACTGGTTCACAAGTAGACTGCTGCTGCATCCTCCTCGACACAGGTAGTCTGGAAAAGTGCTTTTGGATATTTGAGTTTTGATCCATCGTTGCAATTTCAGCTTGCAGCTTTTTAGCAGTCAATTTCATGACATTTCTCAATCATTTTTTATGCTCAAGATCCAATGTGAGAACTTTTAGATGGAAATTCTTGAAAAGAATAATATTTTCATTATTTGTAAGAAGTTTGTCGAACTTGAGACATGGCCAAGGTTGTTTTCATTAGCTACTGTCTTCTTCTTCTTCTTCTTTTTGGATACTTGCGGACCAGCTTTTCACAAGCCAATATTCAAACGCAGCTCTCCATATATATATTTTGATTAATAGTAAGTCATTCATGCTTGATTCCTTTTTAGCGTCCCAAGAGGCATTAAATGATGACAGAGAGCTTGCGATCTACATAACAGATCTCGAGTACAAGTTAGGACATGTAATTTTTATAACAATCTGGAATAGCCATGGTTTTACTCGCTTACCTAGTTCTATAAAATATATTTTCCAAGGTATAGAAATTTCCCCACATCTAAAAAAATTCCTTTTTAGCGTTCTTAGGATGATAAAATATACAAAGTTTCCTTATAAATAATCAATTCTATCAAATGATTGGTTGATAATAGGGAAAAGTAGCCATCACTTATATTTGTATTTATAAAAAAATTGTTCGCAGTTAAGAGTATAATTCATGCAGTCAGATTAGGGTTTGCTTCTATGAAAAGGCTCAAACTCCTTAAAGCTTAGAGTATTGGGTATCAATGGGCCCAACTACATTACTATTAGAATTGGCAATTGGGTTTAGATTGGGTTATCTTAGCTTGGGGCTGTTTCAGATTCCGATTCGAGTTCCACCTAGCCCAGATTCTAACCATTAATTTCAAGCTGGGTGGGTTTAGGTCAACCCAAGAATTTGATAGATATTTTAAAAAATAATAAGGAATTCAATTATTTTTTACATAAGTCTAAATTGTAAACACCTAATATCATCAATAGCTTAAATATAATAAAATAAAAGCATAATAATTATAATATATTAAAATAATTAAATAAATCATCCAAGTTTTAGATGCAATAATTCATATAAAAATATAAATTAATAAAATAATGAGTGCTGCCTTAGATACTCCGGGTCTTTCAACAATAATCTTTTTTTTTAAAAAAAAACTGGACCTATAATCCTGCAGTTTTGAGTCTAGTTTTACCATTATATAATTTAGCACCGGCGAATTTTCAAGCTCATAGATAAGAATGCAGGGGTTTAGTCGTGATTTTTAAAAGGATATTATTAAATTAATGTAAATTAATTCAAAATGATAAAACACATTTCTAAAATCATAGTATCTCATATATTTAGACATGCATCATATTGAAAGCGATGATTCTAAAAAATAAAGTGTTTTATATAGTTGTCCATCCCACCCTATTAATAATAACTATGAAAGGCTACACCATCTACGTTTTCACTTCCGAAACCTCTTTTATATTTCTTTCTTAACAATAAATAACCTTAGACAAATATCTCATTGAAATCATTTCATCATTATTATCATATATAGATGTGTTGGCGAGGGTTCGATAGAGTCATCACCACCTAATTGTTCGGTTTAGGATTTCTAGAAAAATCCGAGTGTACTGGTTTTATCATATATTCAAGGGCAAGAGATTGCTTCTTAAAATGAATTTATTATCATCCTTAATTTACCTTAGTTATGGTAAGTTGCATTGTGAAATTTGATGGGAAAAGCTTCATGTAGATGCCTTGACAGAGTTCATCTATCTTGTTACGTAGATGGGTCTTTGCAACTCATGCGATGTGGTGAAAAAAATATTCTAATTAAAATTGGTGAAAACTTTGAATAATTCTAAGATTTTTTTATCACATTAAAATATTTAAATATCAGCCTACTTGTAGGCTCAATATTTATATCATAATTTTATCCATTAATTATCATGAATTAAAATTATGAATTGATGAAATAATGACCAAATTAAAATTATGAATTATTAAAAAAACATTACTAACAAAAATTATAAACAATAATAGAAGGATGTATTCTAAAATATTTGCGAACTAAATGATTCTATTATAGATAGGAGACTAATTTTTTTTAATAAAAACTTACAATGGTCTTCTAAAACACCATTACTTTTGTTCAATCAATAATGTGTATATATATATATATATATATATATCTATCTGTGTGTGTGTGTCAAGTCAATAGTAAAAATATACAAGGTTAATGTTAAGAATTAAACCAAGATGTAATAGGAGACAATGTATTCAAGTAAATAGGAAAACATTAAATATCCGTGAGGTAGGTGTGCCCTTCTGTCATGAAAAACAAGGCTATAATTTGTTTTTTTTTTTTAAAAGAAAAAAACTGAACAACAAGATAAAGTTTCCACCATAAAAAAATTTCTTAGTCATTAGGAAAAAATATATGAACTAATTTTTCATATATTCTTACAAGATAATTATATATAAAAAAATTATATTAATAATTTCATTCTGATAAAGATTTTGTTGCTGTAGAGTTGGAGAAGAAAAAGACATAAGAAACATTGTTAGATAGAAAAATATGATATTTCTATTTATAAAGACAATGTGTCATAACAAAACTTTATTATTGTGAAATAAAATAGAATATAAATATATAATAAAGTGATTTATAAAAAGTATTTAAGCTCGATAGATATGTAAACTGGTTTTGAGAAACTCTTTACCTTTACCATTGTAAACAATAATGTTAGTAGGTGGTCTAATAGTGTTAGAGAATAATATAAATCATATTCTGGGGCCTCACCTAAAAGCTCAAGCTTGTAGGTGAGGCCCCAGAATATGATTTATATTATTCTCTAACACACCCCCTCAAGTGAAAGCCCTTTGGGCTTGAAACTTGCACACAGGCCCACACTGTCTTGTGTTTGATTTTTATCAAATAGAATGGGGGTGGTGAGATTCGAACTCATGACCGCTGGGTCAATAAGGCTCTGATACCATATTAAGGAACCATCTCACCTAAAAGCTCAAGCTTGTAGGTGAGGCCCCAGAATATGATTTATATTATTCTCTAACAAATAGTACATGATTGAGATTAAATGGTTTACTCTCGTGGTTTCAGGTTCGAGCCTTGTGTTTGCTAATATGATGATCACTGAAAGCTTACAAGGTCGTTAACTCCAGAACCCGTGGAATTAGTCTAGGTGCGTAAAATTAGTTCAAGCACGTGTAAACTGACCCGAATATCGATATTAATAAAAAAAATAATGCTAACAGTAATGTTGTTTTAGGGTTAAAGAAACAAAAATGAAAAACATGATAAAAGAAATCTTATATTTGTTTTATAAAGGCACCATTATAATCATTCATTTCTGATAAACAACATAATTTAATCTAAATAGTTTATACTTCAACTACCACCCCCTCCACCATCTCCACCACCACCACCCCCTCCCCCTCCCCCTCCCCCTCCTCCATCTCCACCACCACCTCCCCCTCCATCCCCACCACCATCTCCCCCTCCATCCCCACCACCATCTCCCCCTCCATCCCCTCCTCCATCCCCTCCTCCATCTCCTCCACCATCTCTTCTTTTGCGGCGACCTTTGCCTGAATTACTATCAGCACAAGCGAATATGACCATGGAAATAATTGACAAAGAAACAACAACCATGCATAACAACAGGAAAGCCTCAGAGGAACCAAGCAGGAAACCTGCTTCTGAATGGACACTGCCTTCATGAACTACGAACCCCCTCGCCATCTTGATTTCCTAAGTTATACACTCCTACCACAAGGCTTGTGATGGCTCTAAAATGGTTGTTACTAAAACCATTTATATAAAAACTAGTTGGGATATTTAATTGCCTTGGCTCAAGGATGAGGATTACTTGGTGGACTTGTGAAACGTTTTATTATTATACCATTGTGGCCAAACTTAGTTCCTTATGGCTTCGATTGTTTTCATTACGCAACTGAAAAAAAATCAAAATTAAAGGTTGACTAGTAGAAAATGAAAATATCCAGGTTTAACGCCTTCTAAACCAAGCATTTGGTATCTAATAGGTCTATATATTTAAGAACCAAGCATTTGGTATCTAATAGGTCTATATATTTAAGAACCAAGCATTTGGTATCTAATAGGTCTATATATTTAAGCATTGTTCCTGTTCGATGCCCATGCATAATTCAAGGTCTATGTTTTCAGCGACGAATTAGATTTTGGCACTGTGTTTGGTTTTTGGTTGCATATATCTCCATTCTAGCGTTCAATGGAAGGTTGATTCCATGACATTTGTACAACGTAACCTACCTTGGTCTGTTCTTGTTGTGTAGTGCTAGAGACAATCCAATCCTACTCGTGTTTTTTTATGGATTATTGGTATCTGTCACATAGAAGTAGAGACAATCAAATCCTACTCGTGTTTTTTTATGGATTATTGGTATCTGTCACATAGAAGTAGAGACAATCAAATCCTAGACGTAGAAGGGCTTCTCTTGAAACGTTGTAAGATGGAAATTTGATTCAATGCAATTAAAAATCTCTATAAACGGCTTATATTATCTCAATAAGAAAGCAAAATGCCTCGCGATAGTCAATTTTGGCATTTTCCAGGCAAATGTATGGAAGTTTCCTGTGCTTTCATGAAACTTTGACGCAGTCAATAAGAGTGTAAATAAATTTCAATCACATTTCTTGTCGACTGTTTTATTTATTTATTATTATCTTATTTTTTAATTAAAAAATTAATTTTCAAAAACAACATACACTAAACTATCAAGTAAGCTCTAAACCAAGGCACGTCTGGTTGAAAATTATTTCCAAACCCCCCGTAGCCCAAGGTTTGGTCCATGCCTTCGAGAATTTCTGGAAGGGCTACCCACGGGATAATAGCCTACAATTCTGTACAATTTTTTTCCTTAATGAATAATTTTCTTTTTAATCTGTAAAAAATAATATTTTGTTACCATAAAATCAAATCGGTTAATTTTGTTAAGCGAGGGAAGATTTTTTGGTTTAGTAAATATAAGTTTTTTGGATTTTTTTCCGAGAATCATTCCCTTTGAAAGATATTAAAACATTGAGTCATCAAATCAACTAAGTCTAAAATAAGAAAATTTAATTCCAAAAATATCCATCAAAATATTTAACGTATTTCTAGGACAAAAATGCTTGATTCTAGCTAATAATGGTAGATTGAAAAAAAAACTGTCAGTGTAATTTTTCCTATTTACAGGTATACTTTACAATAAAATTCTACATCCCGATAGCTAAAACAAAATAACTATTAATTATTTTGATATTTTGGCCAAATTTCAACAAATAATCGTAAACCAGTTATTATATCCAAATTTCATTTCAAAACATGAAAAATATGCTATATTTTTTTTACGAAAAAATATGTTTGAAAAAATCTTGGAATTTAGTTGTATGTACGAAAACAACATATTTTTTTTTAAATGCAAATTTTTATATTTTCTTAAAAAATATTCAGTCTGGGCCTAACCTAACTAAATGGGTCGGCCCAGCCACGTTAGGTCAAAAGGGTCCAACTTTACTGGACTTGGGTTGGAACTGACCCAGCCAACTAGGTTGGACCGAGAACAAGTCTGGACCAAAAAAAAAACATAAATAAAAAAACCTGCAATGTTCACGTATTGCACGATAGTGCAGAGTGAATTAATTCACTATGCACTGTTCACATATTTTATGAACAATAACGTGGGGATGGAGGGAGACGACTATCATACCTGTCACTATTGTCGGGTAGATAAGGCCAATGTGGTTTTGCTGATGATGGCGGCGTCGGAATTGGTGGTCGGTCAGAAGAGGCTGGTCTGAACTAGAGACTGTTGTTGCTGCGTCGCCAGAGCTGGGAAAAAATAGTTGGATTATTGCAGGTACTATCGACGAAGAGGAGAGGCTACGAGTGTCGAAGGAACAACTGCTGGTGCTTGTCGGATGGAGCTGCTAGAGCTATTGAGGGAGACAGGGGCCACTTGTTACTGGTTTTAAGAAGAAACCATGGCTACTTTTGTTGCGTTTGTGGTGAAGGGATGGTAACTGACATTGAGGAAGGCAGAAGAATGGTGATCGGTGATAAGAGAAGGTTGTGACTGTCACTATTTGTTCATCTTCTCTGTCGGTTGTCTGTGTGTGTTTTTTAGTCTCCTCCTTTTTTTGTATTCGTTTGAGTTGCTATTTAAAGACGAAAGAAGGCAACCATTTGGTTGCTCGTTGCGTGCAGTAATGAGTTGCCTCCTCTTAATCTGTAACAACGTGCTTGTATTGTTCAGGTGACTAAACAGTGTAGCAACGTCTGTAGGATTTAGGAGAAGATGGAAATGTATTGTGGTATCTCAATTTGTAATTGTTCTAATTGTATTCCCAATTGACTTTAAACTTTTAAATTTGTGCAATTATATCTCCTCTAAAATCTCAATAGCAGTCTTAACTTTACGCGCCTTTTTTGCTTTGGTCATTGGTTTCAAATTTAAGCAATTTAACCCATGATTGACCATTAAATTCTTATTTTTCTTCATTTGCACCCCTGATTTTATCCAATTAACTTGGTAAAAATCGAATTTGGTCTTTGAAAGTTCAAATATTCTCAATTAAACCTGAATGAGCCTCTCAAGCTAATATATAGATAAAACTTACTATTATGTGGGTTGAGTTTTCTTCTACTAAGGAAAAAGCCTAACATTCTCATACTAAGTTGGAAGCTTTAAGAGACTTAAAGATACATTGAATAAGTATTTTGATCATTTTACTATGTATTTTCTTCTTCTTTTTATTTTCTATATTTATAAAAATATCAAATTGCCTCTACATTGATCATTTAATAACAAAAAAATACACTATATATATGTGTGTGTGTCATTGTTTTCCAAGATTGATTGGTTTTAATTAATGATAAGAATTAAACCAACTTGTAATAGGATAGGTATTCAAGTCAACACGAAAATATAAAATATCCGTGAGGTAGGTGTGCCCATATGTCATAACAAAATAAGCCCATAATTTTTTTTTCATATATATATATATATATATATATATATATATGTAATTCATTATGATAAAGGTTTTGTTGTTGTAGAGTTAGAGAAGAAAATGACATGGAAACATTATTAGATAACAAAATCTCATATTTCTATTTATAAAGATAGTGTGTCATCACAAAGTTTTATTATTGTGAAACAAATAGAATATAAATATATAACAAAGTGATTTATAAAATTTAAGCTCGATGGATATGTAAACTGGTTTGACAAACTCTTTATCTTTACCATCATAAACAACAATGCTAACAATAATGTTAGTGAGTGTCCTAGTGATTCAAAGTTGAGACTAAGAGATTTGCTCTTCATATGATCTCAAGTTTGAATCTTGTGGTTGTTAATATGATGGTCATTGAAGGCTTACATGGTCGTTAACTTCAAGGTCCATAAGATTAGTCGAGGTGCGAGCAAGCTGACCTGGACACCCACATTAATAAAAAAAAACGATAACAATAATATTTATTTTAGGGTTAAAAAAAATGAGAAACATTATAAAAAAAATCTTATATATATATATTTTTTAAAGGCAACATTTTAATCATTCATTTCTGATAAACAATATAATTTAATATATATAGTTGATACTTCAACAACTACTACCACCACCTCCTCCATCTCCACCACCACCTCCTCCCCCTCCTCCATCCCCACCTCCCCCTCCATCTCCACCACCATCTCCTCCATCACCTCCACCACCTCTTCTTTTGCGGCGACCTTTGCTTGAACTACTATCACCACAAGCGAAAATGACCATGGAGATAATTGACAGAGAAACAACAATCATGCATAACAAGAGAAAAGCTTCAGAGGAACCAAGCAGGAAACCTGTTTCTGAATGGACACTACCTTCATGAACTACGAACTCCCTCGCCATCTTGATTTCCTATGGTATACACACCCTCCTACCACAAAGTTTGCGATGGCTCTGAAATGGTTGTTATTAAAACCATTTATATAAAAACTGGTTGGGATATTCAACTGTCTTGGCTCAAGGATGAGGATTAATTGGTGGACTTTTGAAACGTTTTATTATTATACTATTGTGTTCATACTTAGTTCCTTATGGCTTCGATTCTTTTTATTACGCAACTGAAGAAAATATCAAATTTTAAAAATTTCTTAGACATAGATTGGCATTTTCCAGGCAAACTTTGACGCAGTCAATAAGAGTATGTGAATAAAATACCTTGTAATGTATAAAGTATAAAATGAATTATGTGAAACTTCTAGGAACACGCTAAAACGACCAAAGTCTAGAAGTATTAAATTAGGAGAGTTTGATGAATAATGGAGAGAGAGTGTTGTGAACGGGTGTCGATGCTGTGTTTTAAAAATATTTTTTTAAAAATTAAATTTTTTATTTATTTTTTACTTTAAATTATTGTTTTTGTATTTTTATATTATTTTCATGTGCTAATGTGAAAAGTTATTTTTTAAAAACTAAAAAAATATCATTTTAATATATTTATAAATGAAAAATTCTATAAAAAATAACATCAATTACACTCCTAAACAGCACTATAAAGAAGGCTTTGGATCACTGTTTTTTTTATTATTATTATCTTATTAGGGTTATATTTTAATTTTAAATATTTTTTATATACTTTTAAATATTTTAATATATAAATATTGGCACTATAAAGAAGGCTTTGGACCGCTGTTTTTTTATTATCTTATTACGGTTATATTTTAACTTTCAAAAACAACATACACTAAACTATCAAGTAAGCTCTAAACCAAGGCACGTGTGGTTGAAAATTATTTCCAAACCCCCTCGTAGCCCAAGGTTCGGTCCATGCCTTGGAGAATTTCTGGAAGGGCTACCCACGGGATAATAGCCTACAATTCTAGCTATCAGCTTCTTAATATATTATTTTATTAATCATATTATTTTATTAATATATTCTCAGGGGTTGCAATGTGAATTAAAAAATATTGAATGTTAATTATATTAATATTTTACGTACAGACTGTAAGAATTTTATCCTTAATGAATTTTTTTTTTATCTGTTAAAATAATATTTCGTTACCATAAAATCAAATCAGTTATTTTCGTGAAGTGAGAGAAGATTTTTTGGTTTTGTAAATATAACCTTTTTGGATTTTTTGTTTCGAGAATCATTCGCTTTGGAAGATATTAAAACATTTTGAGTCATCAAATCACTAAGTCTATGTTCGATATTAATATGATTTTTATATATTTTTAGTCCAAAAATAATGTTTAATTAAGGTCTATTTTATTTTAAAATTGAAGCACTTATCATATAATTTACATTTGAAAATGGCTTAATTTAATTACTAACATACATGCATACGTGTCTACACACACACCCAACAACTACATTAAAAGATTCTAAAATAAGAAAATATAATTAGAGAAAAATCCATCAAAATATTTTAAATTTTTTGTTTAGAAGAAAACTAGGGTTATCAAACTAAAATCAATTGTTTGGATAAATAGTTAATTTATTCTTATATAATTGAATAAATCTTTAATAAATCATACTTTTCAATTGTATCTATTATGACTAAATTCTCTATATAGTACGGGACAGTAAATCCTACTTCCGTTATACGGTATCCATTCAAAGCTTTTGACAATAACTTTTATATACCTATACACGTGAACAATTAACATTAACAATTAATAATTAAAAAAATAATCTAAAATATTTTATATGCTTCTACAATGCTCAACTAATGATGTTAAAATTTATTTAATAGGCTTGAAGGCAAGTTGATATCTTGGATATTGGATTAATTTTCTTGTTATGATGATCTAAATCCTTTTTCGGGTTTGTTTAAGAGTGTGGTTGAAGTTGTTTTTGAAAGTGTTTTTTGTTCATAAATACATCAAAATTATATTTTTTTTTATTTTTTAAAAACAATTTTTGACATCAGCACATAAAAATGATCTAGAAACACCAATTTTTTTTTTCATTTAATGTGTAAAATAAAAATAAAAAAATTTCATTTTTTTCATGCATTCTCAAACACCCCTTTGTCAAAGTAGCTAATAAATAATAATTCATACATGCAAAATATTCAATATCCAATTAATGAGGTTAAAATGTAAGCAACATATTTATGACTCATTAAGATTAAATATTTTTGACTCGTCAAGAAAAAAAATTACTATCTAGACTTCTTTAGCTAATGAAGAATTATCGACGCACCAATAAAACAAGTGTGTTAGCAATTATAGAAAAGTCCATGATATATCTCATTTAAATAGTGATTTAATGATTTATCTTTGGTAATGATTAGGAATGTTAATAACTTGGTTCTTAAAAAAATCAATGGTTTTTTTATCACTTTTCTATAGACGATGCCATTAATAAGGTTCAAAATTACCAAGTAGGCTTAAAGGCCAAACTGAAATCTTGGATAATGGATTGATCTTCTGGTCTTGATGATCTAAACCATTTTCCCTAGACAATATGACTAATGAATAATACATGATACTTGTAAAAGATCCTCTCTTATAAATTTAAGAAATCACTAATGCTTAAATAAGTATCATTTAAAAGAAAAAAAAAATTATCTTTTAGAAAAGAATTCTAATAATAGATATACAATAAGGAGTAGAGAAAAAAAAACCTCCTCATAAGAGATATCTTGGTCCTTTTATATAGGCTCATGAGGCTATGCTCTTTTTAAATAGAAAGGGTTAAACTGTAAGCAATATATTTATGACTCATTAAGATTAAATATCTCTGACTTGTTAATTAAAAAAAATATTTTTGTCTTATTAAAGTAAGATACCTTTAACTTATCCGAGTAATCATGAAGCCAAAGATTTTTTAAAATTTAAAATGATCATAGGCTCAATGTTTGGCTAAACCTGAAGATAGTAAGTCTGACGAGCCATTTGATAGCAAGCTAGATCTATATATGTTTGGACAATCCTTGGATAAACTTAAATATTATGAGTTATTACCCTGTTTTTGGATACACTTTAAATAAAGGATCCAAGTAAGAAAAAAATTGCCCCATTAACAACATTCTTCATTCATTCACAATTCTCTATTTTCAATATTTATTGAACACACTTTTTTTCACTTTAGGTCTTATAATTTTCAAATTTTATGTTTCAGTAAAACAAACATTATTTATATCACATTTTAGTCCCTAAGAGTTGACAGAGAAAAGAAAACATTTTATTAATCATGAAAAATAGAAATCTTAGTGTCAATAGCTCTTCTTGAAGAAAATAGTTCAATAAAGGAATTCCGATGTTTAAATCATAATGAAAAAAAGTGGGTTTTAACTTGATTTTGAGATTTTGAGTTCATTAAAGTTTGTATTGAAGGTTGGAACATGGGTTATCAAGGTTCCAATAATGTTTTTTTAGAGGTGAAAACAAGTTGAGAAATATTTCTTAGTGATTAAAGAACTTGGATCTTGATTTCTAGATTACTAAATGTGATTGAAAATAGCTACAAGGGATGGATGAAACACCATCTAACACGGGTGAACAACATGTTGTATGTTGTGTTTTTATAAGGCTACATATGTGGGAATGAACTTCTAGGCCTAAAAACACCGATAATTTCTATTTTTAAAAATCATGTAAACTTGACCCTACAAGCCCGGACATAACTAGGTTTTTTTGTTTTCTAAAGACTAAGAATATGACCTCGGCCTTCGAAGCCCATGCATGTTTGGATCGTCCATTGAAGTTCAAGTATGGCTAGGTTTTGCTTTCTTGGCTCTTCTCCAATTTTCCTTTCTATTAATTTTTTTATATATTTTCTGCAAATATAACTATAATGATATTTTAAAAATATATGATTATACCATAGTTTTGACATAAAATTATAGTTTTTTATGTTAATGTAAGCAACTACTCTATGAATAATTCTCATGATTTTTTTTTTAAAATAAATACATAAACAAGGAATAAGAGTTTTAACTAAATAAGAATCTTTAAAAATTCACAAAAATAAAAAACTATTTGCATGATATAATGGCATCTCAACAACTTCTTTTTAAAGAAGATTTTTTTGCATTTTAAAGACGCGTGTTCCCTATTTTATCATGAAAATAACTTGATCTATAAATTATGATAAACTTTATATGTAAATAAAACACATTGGATTATGAATATACACCAATTTTTTTTTTTTTTTAAATAAAACTAAAAAAAAGTACTATAATTTCTTATCATCTACTCCAACATATCCTAGGTTAAAATAGGCAATTGTACTAGATGAACCTAAAACACCGATGCCACTTCAAATTCATGCCCGTTTGACAGTGTCAGACCTTCAAAATGAACATTTAATGAGTTCCCGTCTCATCAAATCTTACCTATTGTTCCTGAAATTTAACTTTTCTCGTTTTTTGTTCGATTCTGTGCTAAATCCAAGTTCCATGCTATACAATTCAATAATTAGAGCATTTTCAAGAATGAAAAATCACCAAGAAGCTATAAATATATACCGTTATGAATAAATGATGACTAATGCGTTATGAATAAATGTCAATATTTTCAATAATCAATTTAATTTTTTGGTTCGAATGGTAAAAATATAATTGTATTATTTAGTGAAAAATATCAATATTTGCAGTGTTTTCCAAGATTTGTTGGGTCTTGTTAAGAATTAAACGAGGTTATAATAGGATACTAGGAATTCAAGTCAATAAGAGAATTTAAAATATCCACGAGGTGGATGTGCCATGAAAAATAAAGCCATGATTCTAAATATATTTCCATTTATAAAGACAACACGTCATTACAAGATTTATTGTGAAACAAAATAGAATATAAATATATGACATAAAGTGATTTATAAAAACTATTTAAGCTCCATGGATATGCTGACAATAATGTTGTTTCACAAATTGTTTACCTTTACCGTTACCATTGTAAACAATAATGCTCCAAAGACATCTTGATCTATTCCATATAAATAACTCCACAAAAGTTTTTAACCTCCACCACAACCACCTCCACAACCACCTCCACATCCACCTCCACCTCCACCGTCACCACCCCCACCACAACCACCTCCACCATAGCGTTTACTTTTGCCTGAATTACTATCACCACAAGCGAATATGACCATGGAAATAATCGACAAAGAAACAACAATCATGCATAACAAGAGAAAAGCCTCAGAGAAACCAAGCAGAAAACCTGCTTCTGAATGGACACTACCTTCATGAACTACGAACTCCCTCGCCATCTTGATTTCCTAAGGTATACGCTCCCTTCTATCTTAAGGCTTGCGATGGCTCTAAAATGGTTGTTATTCAAACCATTTATATAAAAACTGGTTGGCATATTCAATCGCCTTGGCTTAAGGAAGAGGATTACTGGGTGGACTTTTGAAACATTTTATAATTATACTACTGTGGTCAAACTTAGTTCCTTATGGCTTCGATTCTTTTTATTACGCAACTGGAAAAATCTCAAATTTTAAAATATTAAGCATTGTTGTTTCTCAATACCTATGCATAATTCAAGGTCTAGTTTTCGGCAAAGAAGAAACACTACTCAAGATTCTTTTATATATATAATCAGAGAATTCGGGTCAGGTTGATGCAGCTCAATGGAAATGTATGGATGGATGGATGGAAGTTTCCTTGTGCTTTCACTCGAAATAAACTTTGATGCAGTCAATAAGAGTGCGCAAATGAGCTGTCCGGTGATGCTCAGCCTGAAACTTCTAGGAACATCTTAAAATAGCCAGGTCTAGAAGGATAAAATAAGGAGAGGTTGATGAATCGTGACAGGGTGTTTGATTGTCTGCGACACATTTTAAATTTCTTTTACTTCTTTTAGTTTTGAATTTTACATGTTTTTTTTTTATATTTTAATATGTTGATATCAACAATAATTTTATAACAAATAACTAATATATATTATTTTAATATATTTTTAAATAAAAATACTTTAAAATAACAAATACTAAAGCTCTTAAACAAGCTCTGAAAATTATTTTCAAACCCCTGTAGCCTAAGGTTTGTTCCATGCATTTGAGAATTTCTGGAAGGGCTACCCACGGGATAATAGCCTACATATACGTGTGTCTGTATACACACAGACCCCAACAACTAGATTAAGAGGCTCGAAAATAAGAAAATATAATTAGGAAAAAATCCATCAAAATAGTCTACAACAGATTTTTAGGACAATAATTCTTGATTCTGGCCAGCAATGATAGTTTTAAAACAATGTTTTGCTTTTAAATAAAAAAAAAAACATACATTCTTGTCAATAATAACACTTTAAAAGATTTTGTTTTTCTTTTAAAGAAAACTAGGGTTTGTCAAACTCAAATCAATTGTTGGATAAATAGTTGAATTCATTCTTATGTAATTGAACAAATCTTTAATCTATTATGACTGAATTGTCTATTTAGTTAAGGATAGTAGAATCCTACTTCCCTTGTACGGTATCCATTCAAGAGCTTTTTTACAATAACTTTTATATACCCATACACTTAACAATTAACAAAATAAACAACTAACAGATTAATATCCTTGTTTTGATGATCTAAATTGTTCTCACTAGCCAAAGCAGCTAATAAACAATGCCTTGTACCTCCAAAAATCCTCTCGTGTGAATTTAGAAATTCACTGATGCTTGAATATATCGTTTAAGAAGAAAATAATTAATTTTTAGAGAATAATTATACGAATAGATATACAATAAGAAATGGAGAGAAAAAGAAAATCTTCTCTTGAGAGTCATCTTTGTCCCTTTTATAGTCTCGTAATGCTCATCTTTTTCTTAAAAGAGAAAGGGTTAAAATATAAGCATCATATACATGACTCATCAAGATCAAATATCTTTTACTCTCGTCATGGAGAAAAATATATATCTTATGAAAGTAAAATGTCGTTGATTTATTTGAGTAATCATTGAGCCGAAGATATTTTAGAATTTAAAAAAATCATAGACTTAGCGTTTGGTTGTGCCTAGAGATGGTGGAATTAGTACCTCACTAGACTCTATATATATTTTACCTCAACGCTTGGATAAGTCTAGAGATGGTGAGTCTGACAGTTCGTCAAACTTATATGTGTTAGGGATAAATTTTTTAATTTTTGCCTTAATTTTGATTTTTTTTATAGATTCAATGGTTTTTTGAGATTTAAAATAAGTTTTATATGATTTTATAGTGTTTATTAGGCTTTTTCAAGTGAAAAAAAACTGAAAATTGATTTTCAAGTTCCTAACTTTTCAACCATAGAAAGTGGCTACAATCTCAATCAATAGATAATGGGTTATTTATAAATATATACAACTTGTCATTCATTTATTTGGAAAAAAAATTACAAACAACATATCATATATTCTTAAAATAGAAAAAGGACTTGCTTTCTTTCTATTTCTATTGCCAGGTGTTTGTGCCCAATATCTTAGACCTAGATGCCTGGTCTCGTTTTGTATATAGTTTTTAAAGTCTTTTGTTTTTTAAAAAATATTTTTTAGATGTTGATTAAAATGCACTCTATATAAAATAATTAAATTATTATTCAATTTTTCATGGCTTTTAAATAATATTATAGGTCTCTATGATAATATTAATATTATTATTTAATTATTATATAACAAATATAGAAAAACATTTAAGAATGTGCTAATGAAAATGGTTGTTTTTCCCTGCATGATTAAGGTACGAATAACATCTCATGCAAATTGTTTTTTAGACTAATAGTTTAATATGTTGTTATATAATGAGGTATTGTATAATATATCCTTATATTTCTAATTGAGCTAATTTTATCCATAAATATATATATTAAGTTTTTAAAATGTTTTCTTTTTTTTACAAGATTCTTAGACTTGACCACGAGAATGAGTCATGTAATTTTTAAATTACAACTCCTTACTCTATTCATTTTCAAACGCCCAGTCTTTTGGATCGACCATCATGAGGCTAATCCATGCAGCTACATTTCATCTGGGTTGGCTAATCTGATATTAAACTACATGAAGCCCTTATTTTATTGTTTTTTTTTAAAAAAAAAATTCAGGTTGAGTTTTACTTCAGTGACAGCAACATACCTAGTGATACTTTCTTGAGAAACATAATCAAGTCCAGTGAAGATGGCAACATCCTCCTCCCGTGTCGTTGTGGGTAGTTGCAGAGGAGAGAAAAGGGAGAGACAGGAGGCGCAGGGTGTGGAGGTGTTTTGTGACAGGAGGGTCGTTGTGGGTAGTTGCAGAGGAGAGAAAAGTGAGAGACGGGAGGAGACGCAGATGAGAAGGAATTGAGAGGATGTTTTAGGTTTTTTTTTTCAACGATAATTTTTGTATTTGAATATTGAATCGTAGAAACTTGTGTATTTGTCAAACTCGAATCGCAAACAGAAAATCATTTATTTTCAGCTTTTCTTAAAACGCCGTTTTCATCAAATTTTTGTGTGGGCCCCATGTCCAAATTCTGCATTTCAGATTTTACCAAACTTTTATTGAGAAAGTTGATTTGCAATCGTGGGTGGCATCACAATACCAAACAGGCACTAAAGGAAGAACAATTTGAACTCAAGGATGGAACGATTTGAACTCAAGGATGGGTATTTTTTTATATATTTGTCTTTTTTTATTATTTAGTTATTTCTTTCTAATTCATTTAGAAATATTTTTTTCATATTTAGTTAAGGGATTATAGTAATATATAAAGAAGATTGTTTAATTTGTATTTCAAAATAGTTTAATAAAATTATTATTCCCTTTCTTTATTATTAGAGATTAAAGCATCTAGATTTTTTCTGAAGCTATTTTCATTCAACCGTTGCTATTTTTTCTTTCAATGCCAATCAATCAAGTTTTCAACCACGTCATTACTCCTACTAACCTGCTTCAATTTGATTAATGGATGGTAGGGTGAAAGCCACAAAAGAAAAGTGCTCGCTATATTTGTTAAAATTATTTCCTAATCTCTTGAAGCATCCGTGGCAAATAATGTTTGGCCATGTTAATAATCTGTACAAAGTGGTGATGATGATCTGCAATTTTTTGATGCTTTTTTCAAAATTATTTCGAGTTCATCACTATATGGATCTCAAGACCCGAAGGAAGCAGGGGGTGGGATGCTACATGTAGTGCCATGGTTTATGGTTGCTTAGCCCGCAAATGTCTTCCGAATCCTTCTATTGAAGATGGAAAACACAGTTTCACATAATGAGTCTAGCTTAAGGATTAATAAAAATGTAACAAAGTCCACCATTGTATTTTCATCGTGCAATTCAATAATAACAAAAATAATCTAAACAACACACATCTAAAATCTCAAAACATATAAATCAATCTCCCATAAAAAAAAAATTAAAAATTCACTGTTTCTAAACGTAAGATGGAAAGTATGCCCCTCAAATATTTATGTCTTATACACAGATTTTGAAAGTACTTGTTAGAAATGGACCCGAAAAATGTTTGATTTTTTTTCTAGAAAAAAAATCAAACATTTTTCGGGTCCATTTGTGTTATTTAAAAGAAAGATAAGGAAACAAGGTGTTCTTATTTTGACAAGGAGTTCAGATTTCAACTAGAGCCTAAAAAAAATAGTACTTTATAATGTAATTTTACACTACGATGAAACAAAATAATTTTTATTTTTATATATTTTTATCAAATTTCAACGTATAATCATAAATTGGTTACAATATCTAATTTTAATTCAAAACATGTAAAAGATGCAATATATATTTTTTAACGAAAAATATGCTTGGAAAAACCTTGGAATTCGGTCGTATGCACGAAACACATATTTTTTGTTTTTTTTCAATGTGATTTTTTTTATAATTTTTTAATAAAAATAAAAAAATTCAGAATGGGTCTGTCCCAACTAAAATGGGTTGGCCCAGCCGAGTTTTGCTGAAAAGACCCAATTCTACTAGGTTTGGGTTGGACTCAGCCCAACCAACTTGGGTGGGTTGAGAACAGCCCTGCTCAGGACAAAATAAAAAAATGTTGCGCTGCTCACGTATTTTTTTAAATGTGACTATAAAATTTTCTCTGTTTCTCCCCCTTGGTGTATTTTTCTTTGTTGTCTCCTTTGTTTTTTGCAGTATTATTTCATGCACCCCCCTTCAATTTGCAAATTTTCTCCCCTTTTATACGCTCAATTGTGCAATTTGCAATATGGGAGTGATGTCCATGAATGGGGTGTTGCATGCTACAATGTGGGAGTGGGTTGCAGGGTATGGCTGAACATGTCTACAGGTAATGCCTCGACAGACAAGTTTTTTTTTTAATTAAAAAATTGAAATAACATTAAAAAAAAATGGGATATGACAAAAAGGAGCTTTTCAACGGATAAAATAGGGAAGAATGATGTTTTTCTTTAATTTTGGCTTCTGATTTCACCAAAAATGTTTTGTCTCTGAAAATTCTGATTTTCTCAATTTAACCCAAATTAGGCTTCCAAACTTAATTTCTCACCAATTAAATCCTTAATAAAATTAAATGACTCATTTAAAGTATAATTAAGTCCTTGCGCTTAATTAAATCCTTCAATCGGGCTCTAAATTAATTTTTAAATATAATTACACTTTAAATTGACCGATGATTAATTCAAACTGATCCATAAAAATATAATTATGCCTTTGGACCTAAGTTTTACACAGATTTATCCAATAATAAATTATTTTAGCCTTGAATCTGCATTTTCCTTCATTATTTGGCACAAAAGAGGTACAACCAGGCTCTCGAAAACATTCAAAATTTCCACCTTGATTTTTTTACCGACACCAGCCTCTTTTTATTTTATTTTTGTTAATTTTGTTTTATTTTGGGTAGAATTTGGGGGAATAATCCAGAAATGGGTTATGACAATTATTTTGAAATTAGTGTCATCATTTATATTTATTAAATAGGGTATTCTTTCCCTAGGGACGTGTTTAGTTACTATTATCTAAGTTCAGGCCAATTGCATACCAATGGATGGACAATTCTAGCTTATTTTTTTTTATAAAAAAATGCAGGTGTTTTAGGCACAAACCTATAGTCAATGTATTAAAAAATTGTTACCTATTAGTCTCTAACATCGATGGTTTAACTTCTTGCCTTCTTTACTTTCTATTTATTACTTTCTTGCCTTGTTTCTTTAACTAACTTCGTTTTCTTTTTGTTTTTGCAAGACAAATAGTTTTAAGAGAAAAGGGAAAATTTAATAAGCCTGTAAATAAAAGTTTACCTCAAGGATCTTTTCCTCTTTTAGCTAGTAGAGGTAAAGGTGAAGAGTTAACAACGGACTTCCTCATTATTGTTGATAAACCCTTCACTTCTAAAGGTTTTTTTTCAGGATGAGACAATGGTAAGGCCAAAAGCCCTATAGAAGTCAGGTGTAGTGATCTTTCCCCAGTCAAAGAAGAAGAAAATTTGACTCCCCTACAGTGATTACAGGTGCTGCCCATTTTAAGAGGAAAAGAATCTCTACCCTAGTTGAATGTTATGTCTCAACCCCATTTATAGAGGGTTCTGTGGTAATATTTCCTCTACCTTTACCTCTTGTTTTATTGGTTAAGCACTAACCAGGCCTTCTATTGGGGTTGGTTTTGTGGGGTTCAAATATATATATTTTTTTTAATTTAGCTATTATCAATACTTTTCTTTATTTCCACACAAATGAACCAAGCATAAGGCCTTGCCCTTCAGCTAGGCTTTAATGAAAAATTACTTCAGGCTTTTTATAATAAGATGGTTCCCCTAAAGAAAGAACTTGTTGAAGCAAGACCCTCTCAAGCTAATATATAGGTTAAACTTACTATTACGTGGGTTGAGTTTGCTTCTGCGAATGAAGAAGCCTAACATTCTCATACCAAGTCAGAAGCTCCAAGGAACTCTCTTATAAAGTTTAAAATTTTGACAACTTTGACCAAGACGATGGGATATAAAATATTTCTTGTCATTTCCAACCTATATTCCTTTAATATCTTAAGAAGAATACAAATGGATTTCAGTGCAGTCTTTTTCCATCCATTCCTAGTTTTTGACTTTACATACATGTTTCTAGTCAGGGTCGCTGCTAGCCCCCCCTATATATATATATATATATTGGGTAGTTCTGTAAGGTTGATCTCAGTAACATATTTTATTAAATAAAAATTATATTTTATAGAATTCACTTATCTCAATTTCAATTTGTATGGATATAGAGTTCTTATGTAAAGATTTTATATAGGGTCAATATCTATACTTAGATCTACATTTTTTGGTTCAATGTTTATACTTAGTTACACATTTTAGGGTCCAACATCCATACTTAGTTAAATATTTCTGCGTCCATTACCCATACTTGGTTAAATATTTTTGGGTCCAATGTTCATACTTAGTTATATATTTTTGGGTTCAACACCTTTATTTAGTTAAATATATTTTATTCGAACATTCATACTTAGTTAAATATTTGTAGATTCAATGCTCATACTTAGTTAAATATTTTTAGATTCAATGTTCATACTTAGTTATATATTTCTGGGTCCGACACCCATACTTTGTTAATTATTTTTTTATTCTTTTAGTCTCAAATTATCTAACCTTAACAAGGTTAAAAACATTTTTATCTCTTTCTTGGAATTGAGAATAAACATTTCTTGTAGGTTTTTCCAATCAATCTAGATGTATCTATAATGAATTGTTGAGAAGCCTTACTTTTCGTATCTTTAAAGACATATATGATTGCATTAGGGGAACCATATTTATTTCTTCCAAGGTAAATTATGTTATAATATTAAAGCGATGTTAATTTATTCCAAGATAATTTTGTAATCACTCTAAGAAGAGTAAATAATTTATCCCATCATTGAGAGGTTGAGTTTATACCTTAAATAGATCGTAGTCATCTATGTTGCTCAAATAGTGTTTATCCCATAATTTAAGAGATGTGCAATTTTACAAGGGAGATCATGTTAGTCTCTTCCTAGGTAATTTGTTCCATAACACTAGGAAGACATTGATTCCATCTAGGGCAATTGCACTATCTTACTAGGGAGAGTGAATCCATCCCATCCTTCAAAGATTCAAGGGATTATATCCTAGGAAAATTGTATCTATTCTCATTGTTGAGCATTGTTTATCTCATTTTTAGAGAGATGTACAATTACACCAGAGTGACCATATTAATCTCTTCCAAGGTAAATTATGTCATAGCACTCGGGAGATATTGATTCCTTCTAAGATAATTTTGAAATCGCACTAATAAGAGTAATTCAATCCTATCCTTGGAAGCTTGAAGGGTTTGTTCCTTGGAAAGCTCTTAAAGAATAGAAAGCATTGTTACTTTGAACAATTTAGTTCATATTAAGCCTATGGGAAAGTATAAGGAAGTCCTCCCTAAAACTTAGTGATATCAAATTACTATCTGGACTTGTTTAGATAATGAAGAATTATCGACCCGCTGCTATAGCAAGTGTGTTAGCAGTTATAGAAAACCCTATGACACATCTCATTTAAATAGTGCTTTAATGATTTATCTATGGTAATGATTAGGAATGTTAATAATCTGGTTCTTAAATAAAAATGAATGGTTTTTTTTATCACTTTCCTATAGATTACACCACTAATGGGTTCAAAATTACCCAAAAGGCTTAAAGGCCAAACTGAAGTCTTGGATAATGGATTAATCTCCTAGTTTTGATGATCTAGACCATTTTCCCTAGCCAAAATGGCTAATGAACGATACACAATACCTGCAAAAGATCCTCTCTTATAAATTTAGGAGCTCATTAATACTTAAATGAGTATCAATTAAGAGAGAGAAAAAACATTTATCTTTTAAAGAAGAATTCTAATAATAGATTTACAATAAGGAGTAGAGAGGAAAAAAAATCTCTCCTCTTAAGAGATATCTTGGTCCTTTGTATAGCCTCACAAGGCTATGCTCTTTTTAAATGGAAAGGTTAAGGTTTAAACAATATATTTATGACTTATTAAGATCAAATATCTCTGACTTGACAATGAGAAAAATATTTTTGTCTTATTAAAGTAAAATACCTTGAACTTATCACAGGCCCTCCCATATGAGTTAGTCAGTTTTTATTTTTTATGATTTTAAAGATAATTGTAAAGTTTTATATATATATATATATATATAGATGTAATTTCATGATTACAAAGGCTTTGTTGTTGTAAAGTTGGAGAAGAAAAAGACATGAGAAACATGAGTGGATAGAAAATCTTATATTTCCATTTATAAAGACATTGTCTCATTACAAGATTTATTGTGAAACTATATAAGCTCGATGGATAAGTAAACAATATTGTTGTTTGACAAATTGTTTACTGTAAAAATTCATTGAATATAATTCGAATTCAATCCTTCTCCCTGTTACAGTAGTTGTTTATATACAGGAATTAACCTAGCTTTTCAGTACACTTTCTGCTATGCTAAAATGCAAAACACACGAAATATAAGGTCTTTTTATTACATAAGAATACAAACACCCCAGCTGTTAATACAACTGCAATTTAACACCTTTACCGTTACCATTGTAAACAATAATGCTCCAAAGAAATCTTGATCTACTCCATATAAATAACTCCACAAAAGTTTTTAACATCCACCTCCACCCCCACCACAACCACCTCCACCTCCACCTCCACCACAGCCACCTCCACCACCTCCATCTCCACCACAACCCCCTCCCCCTCCCCCTCCATCATAGCGCTTACGTTTCCCTGAATTACTATCAGCACAAGCGAAAATGACCATGGAAATAATCGACAAAGAAACAACAACCATGCATAACAACAGAAAAGCCTCAGAGGAACCAAGCAGGAAACCTGCTTGTGAATGGACACTACTTTCATGAACTACGAATTCCCTCGCCATCTTGATTTGCTAAGGTATACGCTCCCTCCTATCTCAAGGCTTGCGATGGCTCTGAAATGGTTGTTATTCAAACCATTTATATAAAAACTGGTTGGAATATTCAATTGCCTTGGCTTGAGGATGAGGATTACTTGGTGGACTTTTGAAACGTTTTATTATTATACTATCGTGGCCGAACTTAGTTCCTTATGGCTTCGATTGTTTTCATAACGCAACTGAAAAAGTCAAATTTTAAAAATATAATCTTAATAAGAAAGCAGCATGCCTCGCGATGGTCACCTATAAATCTTCTCAAATCATTTATGGCATTTCCAGGAAAATGTATGGAAGGAAGTTTCCTTGTGCTTTCGCGAGATATAAACTTTAATGCAGTCAATATGAGTGTGCAAATGAGCTGTCCTGTAATGCTCAGCCTTATCAGAAACTTCTAGGAATATATTGAAATAACCAAGTCTAAAAGATGAATAATGATAAGGTGTTTGATTGTATGTGAAACATTTTAAATTTCTTTTAGTTTTGAATTTTGTATGTTTTTTATATTTTAATATGCTGATATCAAAAATAAATTCTTAAGAAATAAGCAGTATATATTATTTTAATATATTTTTAAATAAAAAAATACTTTATAATAACATGTACTAAAACTCTTAAACAAGCTCTGAAAATTATTTCCAAACCCCTGTAGACTATGGTTTGCATGCCTTGGAGAATTTCTGGAAGGGGCCACGGGGTAATAGCCTACAATTCTAGTTCTCAGCTTTTTAATATATTTATTTTATTAATCATATTCTTTCTTTTGCTGGTTTATCTTTTACGTGTGTACACACAGACCCAACAACTAGATGAAGAGGCTCTAAAATAAGAAAATATAATTAGGAAAAAATCAATCAAAATACTCTACAACAGTTTTTTAGGACAATAACTCTAGATTCTGGCCAGCAATGATAGTTTTAAAACAATGTTTTGCTTTTAAATAATAAAAAACAAACATACATTCTTGTCAATAATAACACTTTAAAAGAATTTTTTTTTCTTTTAAAGAAAACTAGGGTTTGTCAAACTCAAATCAATTGTTTGGATAAATAGTTAAATTCATTCTTATATAATTGAACAAATCTTTAATCTATTATGACTGAATTGTCTATTTAGTTAAGGATAGTAAATTCCTACTTCTCTTCTACGGTATCCATTCAAAAGCTTTTTACAACAACTTTTATAATACCTATACACTTAACAATTAACATTAATAATTAACAAAATAAACTAAATATTTAATATGTTTCTACAATGCATAACAAATGGATTATTCTCCTTGTTTTGATGATCTAAATTGTTCTCACTAACCAAAGCAGCTAATAAATAATGCCTTATACCTCCAAAAAAATCCTTTTGTATGAATTTAGAAATTAACTAATGCGTAAATATATGGTTTATGAAAAAAATAATTAATTTTTAGAGAATAATCATATGAATAGATATACAATAAGAAATGGAGAGAGAAAAAGAACCTCCTCCTGAGAGATATATTTATCCCTTTTATAGTCTCATAAAGCTTATCTTTTTTTTTTTAAAGAGAAAGGGTTAAAATATAAGCAACATATAATTGGCTCATCAAGATCAAATATCTCTTATCAAAGTAAAATGTCTTCAACTTATTTGAGTAATCATTAAGCTGAAGATTTTTTAGAGTTTAAAAAGATCGTAGGCTTAGCGTTTGATTGAGCCTAGAGATGGTAGGATTAGTACCTCACTAGACTCATATATATTTTACCTCAACGCTTGGATGAGTCTAGAGATAATGGGTTTGATAACTCTTCAAACCTATATATGTTAGGGATAAAAAAAATTTAACTTTTACCTTAATTTTGAATTTTTTGATAGATTGAATGGTTTTTTGAGATTAAAAATAAGTTTCATATGATTTTATAGTGTTTATTAGGTATTTTCAAGTGAAAAAAAATTGAAAATTGATTTTCAAGATCCTAACTTTTGAACCATAGAAAAGTGGCTACAACCTCAATCAATAGATAATGGGTTATTTATAAATATGTACAACTTGTCATTCATTTATTTGGAGAAAAAAAATAACAAAATACATATCATATATTCTTAAAATAGAAAGAGGAGTTGCTTTTTATCTATTTCTATTGTTAGAGCATCTTCAAGGCAAAAAGATATATAGAAAGCCAAATTAATAATATGGTTTGTTGAACAGTGTAAATATAGCAGCTTTTATATTTACACTCCAATGGAAAAAAAAACCCATAGAGAAACGAAATCTTTTTTAATATATATAATATTGATTTAACTATTTATTAATAATAAATAACTAATACAAGTACAATCAAAACTATTTTTTTGCATAGAAATATATTAAATAATTTTTGGCTTTTTTTATCAAATATGTAGGAATAATTCTTCAATTTAGAAATGTTATTTTAACTTTTAAATATAACTCTCCCCTTGAAGCTATAAAAATAAAGAATAAAAACTAATTGTTTTTGTCTTTTTTCTTTGGCCTTTCTTTTAGTTCTTCCATTGGAGTTGCTCTTAGGTGTTTGTGCCCAATCTCTTAGATCTAGATGTCTGGTTTCTTTTTATATATAGTTTTTTAAGTCTTTTGTTTTTAAAAAAATATTTTTTATATCTTGATTAAAATGCACTGTAAATAAAATAATTAAAATAATAATTAAATTATTATTCATTTGTTCATGGTTTTTAATTGATATTATAGGTTTCCATGATAATATTATTTAATTATTATATAACAAATATAGAAAAACATTTAAGAATGTGCTAATGAAAATAATAGTTTTTCCCTGCATGATTAAGGTACGAATAACATCTCATGCAAATTGTTTTTTAGGCTAATAGTTTAATACGTTGTTATATAATGAGGTATTCTATAATATATCCTTTTATTTCTAATTGAGCTAATTTTATCCATATATATATATATATATATATAATATATCCTTTTATTTCTAATTGAGCTAATTTTATCCATATATATATATATATATATATATATATTAAGTTTTTAAAATGTTTTTTTTTTTTTTTACAAGATTCTTAGACTTGACCACGAGAATGAGTCATGTGATTTTTACTTAAAAACTACAATGACTTGAGAAGTATAAACTTACTATCATTATCATGTGATTAATTTTGGTGGATTCACGTGAAAATAGAGTTTATTCGTATCCAAATAAAATAAAGACATTAAAAGAACCTGGTAAATATTACATGTACATGTCTAGGATACTAAAAAAGAATTGGTGCAAGATTATGTATGTGAGGTTAATTTCATATCCTAAATAAATAAATATATAAAAATCACATGCATTGGAGCTTTGGATGCTTTCATATAGACCATGGTCAGCGAGAATCTTACAGATTTCATTCCAGACATATAGTTGAAGTTAGTTTGGTAAGAAGGAGACCTTTTATGTCCGATCAAAGTTAGTTGGCTTTTAGTTACAATAATTAACATATAAAATTGGATGATTATGCCCTAATTATGCCCTGTTTACCTTGCACGCCTGTTGACCCTTTCAATGCATGGTTTTGTGGAGCTTTTCTTGGGTTGGGAATGCAGCTGAAATGCATTGTTCTTATAACTCTATTTTTTTAATATTTTTACATTGCTTGATACATTGATATTAAAAAAAAGTTCGAAATAATATATTATTTTAAAATATTTTAAAATAAAAAAACATAACTTGATAATTGTTACGCGACTATACAAAACAAATAATGATTAATTTAATACAATCATGTAAGAAATTTACAATAACAAAATATATATTTTATTCTCATTAAATATTAATTATTCATGAGAAATTTTTTTGAATTGTTACTTCACTTTATGAAGTAATTGTGATCATTACCATAAAAGTTTATAATCTTATTTTAAAAATATGGCATAATTAGACAGCTTTTTAAATATTATTTAATAAATTTATTTATAGTGAAGTTTATTTTAAATAAAAAATAATTTAAAAATAAAAATAAAGAATCATTTAAAAAGAAGTCAGTCATTTGGATCAAGAAGGACAAGTTACATCCCTGACCCTAAAAAAACAATTCAAGCATTTAGACTTGGAAGGCCAAGCCCACGTGCTTATACTACCTTATTTGTCAAGACGAACAATTTGTTTTGTCTTCTACTACTGTATCTTGCCTATACACTTAATGATCTTTAAAGTATTGTCATCTTAACTAGAATATTCAATTACTACCGGTTAATCTTCTTAAATGTCTTCAGACTCCCTAACTTTTTAATGAACAATTCTCCTTAAGGATTTTCTTCATAATATACATGTTTATAAGTATATGATGTGAAATTCTATGTAAGTTCTTGGTCAGACAAGCACTCTTGTTGTGCTACAAATGTTGTTCTACCCAATGTTGCTATTACTACGTGGCTGTATGGCTCCGTGGTTTAGGTTGTGGTTGCATTGAACCGTGAAGCCAAATGATGTTATTACCAAATAGGATCTCAGTTTTTAACTATGGATTCCACGCAAAAAATAATAGCCCGGCCACAAGTGTAAAAGCGTCTGAGAGATGTTTTAGCACCTGCGGCGTAAATCAACCACACACGCAGCATAAAATCCATCTTCTTCCCTGTCTTCCTCCCCTCACGCCATCCCTATCTTCCCCTCCCTCATGCCATTTTTGTCTTCCCCGACCTCACCACCGTCTTCTCCCTCCCTCCCTCACCCCACCTCGGTCTTCCCCGGCCCCACCCTTTTCTTCAAAGAGATCAACTGCAAATAGCAAAGAAATGAATATAGAACACAAGGAAGAAAGAGAGAGGCCCACAACCAGCCAAAAAGAAAGAACAAAGAAGGGAGATTTTGGTTTTGGCCTAATTATGTGTTGACACTTGTGTGCTGTGGTGAGAGGTAGAGAGCTTCATGCCCCCTTCGTGGATCATTTTGGGAAGCGCAGGGAGTCTCTTGTGTATGTGTGTGTTTTAAGGTGAAAAGAGAGGAAAGCGGGCATGAATGAACAACCTCACCCTTTTCTTCATAAAGTAAAATAATTTTTCCAATATAAATAATGTTTTTAGAAAAATCAAAAACCATTCGAAGGCTGTAAATAAATATAAAAACCCAGAGAAGATAAATGACAATTTCAAAAAATAATATTTTTTTATTTTCTGAATATTTAAAATAAATTTAAAATTTCTCTGAAAATAAATAAAAATACTTCCAACCATAAATTAATATATATATATGCGTGTACATGTGTTTTTTAAATTAATTTCACAAGTTGACAACAATATGAAAAACATGGTAACCAAACACGTGAAACTGTTTTTTATTAAACTCAACCTTAACCATAGTTTTAACCAGACACTTAAATTTCAGTTACGAACCGCAGCTAAAAGCACTTTTCATGAAGCTACTTTTTTTCAACCTCAACAACAACAACAACCATTCTGCCAAATAGGCTCTACATGTGCTTTGGATTGTACTTTATTATATATATAACCACGGATAAGAATATTATCTTCAATCTTCCTAGTCTTTTATGTTCTTAACATATTGTTATTCATTTGTTTTTTTTTTATAAAAAAAAAACACTTCTTTGACAATTATCTTTGTAAATATTTTATTTTGATAAAACCTATATGAACTTCCTAAATAATTTATCCAAACAAACTAATAATTATATAAATAATATTGTTATATTATATGAGATAAACTTGACCAATGCTTTATCTAATTTGGATAAACTAACACTCTAAACAAATTCATCTTTAATAACGCAAATAGTCTTTCACTAATCAACACAAAATATTTTGGCATTTACAATCTCCATATTTGGTTGATTTATGACAAAACATAATAAGGATGAATCAATAATTTAGATAATTTGGTCATAAACAAATACTTCATTAAAGTATTCCTCCAAGCACAAATGAAACAATGTTATGTACCATAAGAACAATTAATAATATTTATATAATAGAATCATATTAGCTTCATAACCTAACTTCACATGTTATGTTTCATCCTAATACTTCATAATATGTTCAAGAATTGTTATTCATCATATATTATTATGTAATTATGTTGAAGTTCAAAATGCATCAAGTATTCAGCATAAAGGTTCCAATGCAAAACAAAATATCCTAGTTATTAAAAACTATAATATTTAATATTCAATATTTAATAAAAAACTAGTAAGATTTTAAAACAATAAAAAAACATTTTATCAATAGGTCTAATGAGTCTGTTTGTTTAGTTTTCTCCCTTCTCTTGTATACATTCTTGTCTCCCTATTGATTAGATATTGGTCCTATTCTCTATCACCACCAGTAATATATTGATTCACCTATTTGACATCCAGATCTAGTTGAATTGGTCTATCATTAACCTACATAATATCTTGAGGCATATTTGTTAGCAACGTCAATCTTCTTTTCCACTTGCTAGTAAAATTATTAAAGTTGTTTGATAATACTTGTAGTTATTTTATTATAAAAGGGATAAAGGGGTTTGTTTAAGGAATTTTGGGGTAAGAGAAGATAGAAATTTTAGGATATGATTTTTTTTACTAACTACAACTTCAAATTTTATAATATTTACTATTGTGATCTTTCCATACATCTTGATTATAGGATCACTATAACATAAAAGTATTATGGTCATGATAGCAATCCTAAATATAAATCAACCAAAAGGCCAACTCATTTTTTCTCAATTCTCGTTTTTTTATTACATTAATAATGTGAGTCGTTAAATCGATAGGAACATTTGTAACAATAATATACATGAACTGAAATCTCTTAATTTTCAGCTTAGTATGTCTTCCAATAAGCCAAAAGTTTGTTAGCATATTTTATGTTAACACTTAATAAGAAGGTAACACAGTACTTATAGGTAGTTTATACGCTTTGGTAGACCATGTTGGTTATATAAGTCCAATAAATAGATCACTTATTCGAGTCTTAAAAGATTATCTTATTCCATTATAAGGAAACGCACAATCTGTAATTTTAGGTATCTCATATAATTTCCTAATGATAATTATGCGACCATATTATTTGATAGTTTCATCCATATTTACCTAGTGTTTTGCATATGTTTTGTATATAAAATATCTTGATATTCTTTGTTTTATGTTTTGAAGGCATTTTTGGACGAAAGATACAAAAAGAAGGTAATTGGAGCTAATTGATAGATTTGACCTTGAGTCGATGTTTTGTGTAGAGTAGAAGCTCTAGAAATCAAAATGAAGTGATTCGAGTGGAATTCAAAATCTAATTTCATAACTTTCTGGAAAGCTAAAGAAAAAGAAATAAAATAAGGAAGAGCATGGAAATCGCAGCCTTCAAAGTCAAATCTTGCAATCTGCCCATGTCAACCTTTGTCCATTACAACTTCAATATCTGGAGCCTCAGAAATCCGATTAATGCAAACCCAATTGTTTTTGATTCAATACTCAAAGACCTATAAATGCTCCAAATTTAAGCTCAAAATGATGTTTTATGAATGAGATATGAATTTTACAAGGGACAACTAAATTCTGCCAACTAAGGAAGGACTATTTTGTAAAATAGATACTAGGGTTTCTAAGCATATATAAAGGAGGAGAGGAGCAAGGAAGTTTCGATCAGCAGCAAAGAAACTGTGAGATCGCAACAGATAATATGAGATAGTGCAAGGGTTTGTCCTTCTCCTCTAAACCCTAAATCATGTTTTCTTCCATCTTTTTATTTAGTTGTTCAATAAACATGCAAGGCTAGACTCTTTTGCTTGGTTGCAAGGATACGGAAACCTTCAGATTTCAAGAACTGTAAGATCTATTTCTACCTCAATTTTTCAGTTTATATGATGAATATATTTGTTCTCCTATGCTTATTTTTCTATGATTGTTTATTTAATTACTAAGAGCGAACTCGAAGTTATTATTGTAGACTATCTATTGCTATGTTTGATATCAAAACTAGAGTTGTGGTATATGAACTTGTGAAGCAACTAAGTTAATAATTGTAGCGGATCTACGTTATAAATCTTAGAGAGAACACTCAATCGAACTAAACATATATTACGGACAATTATGTTTCTTAATTGATCAATTTATCTAGTTTTTAATGCTGCCATTGAATCAAATTACTAGTGCGGACACTGTGGTTGTTTGATGGTTAGGGTAAGTTATACGGTGGAACTGTTAACGAACCAATTTTAAGAAGACATAAATATTCAGAATATAAATTGATGTGTCGTTTCTATGATCAGTTCTGATTTCTGTAGGTGGATTTTGACTTGCGATCAAGGTTTGTTTTATTGATAAATTTCAGTTTCATATAATTTTCGTTTGCTTTAGCCTAGCCTAGACAACTTCCAACCCCCCTATTTTCATAGTATATAGCACAAAAATCTAAACTAAATCGTCCTCATGAGATCGACCCCTTGCTTACTCTGTACTATCTTGTTTGATTTGTTTTAAGCTAAGATAATTAATTTGTGCGACCGTGACATCGCAACAGATAATATGAGATAATGCAAGGGTTTGTCCTTTACTAGGTGAAAGTACTAGAGTTTTCATTAAGATTAAAATACTCATAGTTGGTATAAAACTCCATAAATACTTCAACATATAGAGTGAGTGCTCTTTCATTTAGTTTACTTCATTATCTTTTATTAAAAATATCATTTATAAACGGAAATATAAGGTAAAAAAGATCACTTACCAAAACTTTTCTTTCACCACGCAAATATGTTTTAAGAAGTTTTTTATAATGTCATTTTTGCATTAAAAGAAGTAAAACAATAAGTGTTTCCTATTGTGATGTTGATTTAAAAGAATCAATCATTGTTTTACCTTTTTCTTCTACCATTTGAATCTTAAAGAGTTGGAATAGAGTCTCTTTAGGGGATAATATCTCTTATTCTTCCTCATTAAAAGAACTTAAAACATGGGTTTCTTACTTTTACTTTATAACAACCCTATAACAATAAAATGTGTTAGCCATTTTCAAAAGCAATAAACTGAAAGAAATATGTGTTGTAAAAATTGTACATAAATTGTAAAGAAACATTTTTTAAAGGTAAAGACCATAACAAATAAGAATTGTCTTTATCTTGTCAAAACAAAATTTATGAGATTTAAAGGTATAAATTAAGTATCTTTACTAAGTTTGCTTTCTTTAGTGTTAACAACATATCATCTATGAAGAAACAAAAATTATTATGTACATAGATATGTATTTTTTTAATCAAAAAATAAATATCATTTAAAAATTATCATGTCACATACACCAATGACTTTCTTAAGAAATTCAAATCTTAAATTGTCTTAAGGTTTCTTGAATAATTCATCTAATTTATGTTCAAAGTTCACATGTTCTAATGATACAATCTTTGATTCAACCAAGTCCTTAATGAAGTGATGTCATATTTCTATATGTTTAGTTTTTGAGTGTTGCACATGGCTTTTAGAGATACTGTTTGCACTGAAATTATCATAATAAATAGTAATGATATGTTAAGAGAAACCATAATCCTCCAGCATCTTTTTCATAATGGATAATGAGATTGGATTTTTTTTTTTACTCCTCTGTTTTGCCGATTTTCCACCAATAAGAAAACATCATTGAATAATGTTTTTTCTATTGTCACCATTACCTCTCTATTCAAAATCTTAATTAGTGTGTATTTGGTGTTTGAGAAATTGTTTTTTTAATTTATTTTTAAATAATTTTTTGTTTGAGAAAAAATGAAATGAATTTTTTTAAAATGTTTTTTTTTTATGATTTTGATATACTAATATAAAAATACAAAACATATGTATGAAATCATTTTGATATATTTTTATTCAAAAACTATTTTTCAAAAGCCTTATGTAAAACACTATAAACTTTATTTTTATATGACAAAACTAGTTTTAACTTTTAAAATATTCACATTCTCAATTTATAGCAATTTCATTTTTTTTTTCACCAAACAATCATTTAAACTTCATTTGCAATTACATATATTTATCTTTTGTTTATTAGATGGGATTTTTTGATTAGTTGAAAAAAATAGATAGGTTTTGTTTTATTTGATTTAGTTAATTTCAATATTTTTTATTTATATCCACTCATATCCATCCTAATATATATAGAAAATAAATTATGTTTTTATTTGTTATTTGTTTTTCAATAGCTTATCTATTATGAGATTTACTATATATTTACTTTTTATTTTCAAGTGTAGGAGCACATAAATAATAATAATAATAATAATAATAATAATAATAATATCTAAATATTCATTAACTTCTATTAACACAACTTTCATTTTTAGTAATTTTATGTACAAGAGAAAAATAACTTACAAACTTTTTCAAATAACACTTTGTGCCTTATTACTAACAACAACAATGACAAATAATATCTTATACCTTTTTGTCGGATCACTATGGAAATGCATTCAAAAAAGCTTAGAAGATATTGTTTTAAGCAATTTCGTTATTTTCACAGTTAATATTAGATATTATCTTAAATTTTAGGTTTATATTATTTTCCTAATTGAATTAGAATTTTGATTTTTCCTGACTTCTAAAAGTTAGTTTAAGACCTATTTAAGAGGTTGTAATTCTTATTTTGAGGATAAATTGTTAGAAGATAATTATTTCATTAATAAGGTATGTATTAAGGTTTTTATTGTGACCCTTCACAAAAATCTTGTTTTCATTTACTCTTTGATCTCTATTTTTTTATGTTTAACTCTCTTAGCTAATATCAAAGTTTAAGAATTCTTATTGGTTTATTTTTGTGTTTTATTGAAAAAATCATGGTTAGAAAAGGTTGCAAAACAAGACATGTTTATAAGCATAATGTCCACAAACTAATGATTAAGGACTTACAAAAGTAGGTTGTAGAATTAACCAATTAATTGCAGGAGAGAAACTTGAATGATCATGAGAACAGTGATCACAAATCTATAAATAGTTTTGACAATCCTTTTCAAGAGAGCAAGAAGTACAGGAGGCAAACTCTTGAATGAAATGAATTTTATAGACACTGCGGATAAGGTGCATGAAGTGGAGAGAGTTTTTTAACACAAGAAGGTCTTAAAATATATGAGGGTGAAACTCACCATCATTGGATTAATTATGAGAATTGTTTCTTGGTAGGAACAACTAAATAAGACTTTAGAAAGATAAAACACTAAGAGATTAGCGATTTGAAAAGGATTATAAAGAAGATGAAGGATTACTTTTTTTCTTTAACTACACTCAAACCCTATATCAATGACTCCATATGTTGAGGCAAGGAAAAGGTATGTTAATAAGTATACTAATGAGTTTTATTAACTAATGATTAGAAATGATCTATCATAAATGGAGGAGCAATTTACGGAATTATATTTAAGTAGATTGTGATAGTCCATATAAGACATGTTTTGTTTTATAGTGATTGTGGATAATTTCTTAAACCCATTAGATACCTCTAGCTATGTAGAAACAACAAAGTATGGGGAACTAATAGAGGATTCGGGGTGTAATAAAATAACAATTTTATGGTAAATCATAATACCAAGGCACGTATAATAAAGAATAACAAATAACCAATCAATATAATTCTATTTATAAGTGTCGCGATGACATTTTTTCTTCAAACTTCTTGCCCCGTCATCCCGTACATATCATCCTCAGTGCACCTTGTCATAACCTATCTTAGGCTATTCCTCAAATTTTACCCAAAATCAAATAAAAATAAATAAAAAAAAGGGCTTTTGAAAGCCAAATCGTACCTTCTTAGTGCAAAAAAAATGAGAGAAAATTCAGATTCAAAATTAAAATAATTTATTATTGGATAAATTTGTGTAAGAATTAAACCGAAAAGCATAATTATATTTTTCTGATTAGAGGCCTTGTCTTCCCCAACTGACGTTAGCAAACTGTCTGTATCCCTGGACAAAGAGAACTTTACTCTTTCTCTGGTTACATTGCATATGAGAAGCTTTTCCTGCACTTCTTACAGTAGTAGTGGAGCTTTTCTCACTGTTATAATAGTAATCCTTAAAGCCAAAAGAAACCACTTGAGGAAATATGCAACAGAATATCAGAAACATGAAAAGGAAGTGGCAACGACTGCTGAAGATAATTTCTTCAACTGCATCCAGAACACTGATTTTTTACAGAGATTGAACGTGTAAAAAGGAAAACATGCCTTCATGGGTGTCACAAGAATTCCACTTGTCAAGGCCAGTTCAAGATCTCCATGCACCATAGCTGCGGAAAAATAAGACTGGTCTGAGATCAGAAGCTTTGTTGACTCCCCTGGTTCAAGAGAAAAACCTTTACAAGTGTGAGCCATAAACCCATCCAACCAACATTCAGACCTAGAAACTTCAATTCTTTCCACCTCAAGTGGCAAGTCTCCCATATTTAGATGAGGGCACTGAACAAGCATAAGCAGTCTCTTCCATGTTAAATAGCCCATCTGGAGGAGAAACATTCAGGGGCGTTTGCAAGTTAATGTTAAATTCTATGCTCTGAACAGGCTCTGAACCATCAAGCAGGACTAGAGAGAGTAACCCTCCAAATCCTCTCAAAGATAACAACTCTGCACCAGAAAGTTTGTTTCTTATCAGGGCTGAACTTCTCCACCCACAACGATTTGAAGGGTGAAAGAATATCGGTCCAAATGATGCTTTGCCAAAAGGATGAACATAGGCTTCTGGAAGGAGCAGTCAATTCAGCATGGGCAAAAATAGTCGATGAAGAGGGATCCATAGAACCATCTGTGCCCCTGCACTCATCAATAATCTCTCCTGAGTTAAGACTGAGCTGCATTACAACGGGTTTTTCACTAGGATTCCTTACAGTGATCCACCTGGAGTGATAAGTTCCAACCCGAACCACAGGGAACAACACCATCATCAAGCACAGACATGCCACTCATGGTACCTTGAGATTTCCAATCATCCAGTACAAATTCATCTGCTTCTGCTGTCTCTATTTCCTGTAAGTTCACAAAGCCATCGTAGACAGCTAGCATGTATAACATTGAAATGAAGAAAAAAGGAAAAGCAACTAATATACAGAGAGAAGTCCCTTGGTTGCATGCCCTTGGGGACCTGCCTCACATGAAGGGCCAGATGCTTTAGGATGCTTATACATGTTCATTCACAGACAGACATTCAGTTTCAGACACGAGCACAGGAACATGCTGTGAGCGTGTCTGGATCAAGGAAGAAATAATCCATTCTATATTGCAACAACCATTAAATCAACAGAGCTTTCCTTCAAGAGTAAGAAATTAAAAAAATGTCATTTCTATTTAATTCCTCATATACTTCCACCGATCACCATAACCTCTCACAAATAATTGGGCGGATGAAATTAGTAAGTGAAATTACTACATCATGAATAACACTGCTATATTATAAACATAAAATTTAATGATTTGGTAAATATGTGAGGCATGGATATAATCCATCTTGAGAGGAAGCAAAACCTCACTAAAATTGCAGGCATTGGATTACTACATCCTGAACTTTTTTTTAAAATCCATTTCACTCTAATTATTTTCTTGTTGGCAGGTCTGTCGACCAGCACCCATGTTTGGTTTTTCTCAATCATTGCAAACTCCTCCTTCATTGCTGCTATCCAAACTTGGGATTTTAGGGCTTCTTCTACCTCAATTGGTTCTTCCTCAACCAAGCTGCACCTGCTGAAGATCTCAACTAAGAATCTCGTTCCCCTTATTGGTTGATCATCTATATTTTCTACATTTTCTAGCCCATTGTGTTGAACTTATTCTTGATATGTCACTACTACATTCTCCCAATTTCATGTGGCATTTTCTATCGTTTTCACATTTCTAGCAATCATAACTTTGTTAGCATTCACATCATAAACTTTATAGGCTTTGGATTTTGAGTTGTAGCCTATAAAGATTCCCATATCAGCTTTTTGATCTAATTTCCTCTTGTTTACCTCATGTTTCAATACATAACATACAATGCCAAATACCCTTAAATGATCAATGCTAGGTTTAAAATCATACTTGATTTCATATGCAGTTTTGTCTCCCAAAACTCTTGAATTGTTTTAGTCTTGAATATGCATTTTCCTTCATTTCTGGGCAAAGAGAGGTATGACCGGGCTTCCAAAAACGTCCAAAATTTCCACATTAATTTTTCTGTCGACATCAACCCCTTTTATTTTATTTTTGTTATTTTTGGTATATTTTGGGGAATAACCCAGAAATTGGGTTATGACAACTACTGGCATAGCAAAACATGGCTGTCGTTAATGCCTCTACATACTAGAATTTTTTTTAAATAACATTAAAAATGGGTTGTGACAAAAAGGAATTTTTCAACGAGGAAAACTGGGAAGAACAATGTTTTTTATTTAATTTTGGCTTCCGATTTCACCCAAAAATATTTTATCTCCGAAAATTCCGATCTTCTCAATTTAACCCAAATTAGGCTTCCATTAATTTTTCACCAATAAAGCTCTTAATAAAATTAATTTGACTCATTTAAAGTATAATTAAATCCTTGTGCTTAATTAAATCCTTCAAATGGGCTCTAAATTAATCCTTAAATATAGGTACACTTTAAATTGGTCGACAATTAAATCAAATTGGCCCATAAATATATAATTATGCCTTTCGACTTAAGTTTTACGCAGATTTACCCAATAATAAATTATTTTAGCCTTGAATTTGCATTTCCCTTCATATTTGGGCACAAAAGAGGTACGATCGGGTTCTCGAAAATGTTCAAAATTTTCACCTTGATTTTTCTATTGACACCAACCCCTTTTATTTTATTTTTGTTTTATTTTAGTTAGATTTAGGGGAATAACCAAGAATTGGGTTATGACAATTAGCATAATGAATAGAGGGATCGTTTCTTTGAGTTCTATAAGCCAGATTTAAATAAGTTTGAGGAGGTTGAAGATAACTTTTAAAACCCAACATGGTTTGTATGGGTGAATGGTAATGTTATTTAAGTTGTCCAGTGCATGTAGTACCTTCATGGGATTTATGTACAGGGCTTTGAGACCATTTATAAGCATATTATTATTTTGCTTCAATGACATTTTTATTTATAACCCATTTCTGAAGTGGCACATAAAGCATATATGAGCTATTTTTGACATTTTAAAGTGTGAATAATTATTACTAAAAAATTAAAAATTGCATGCTCTTTACTAATAATATCATTTTAAAAAAATTTGCGGTATATGTTAATGGTGTGTAAGTAGATAACCAAAGGTGATAATGATTATAGCGTGGACAACTTTTAAGAGTATTAATGATATCAGAAGTTTCCTTGAGTATACATATCTTTCTAGGTAGTTCATATGTAATTTTAGTGCATTGATTATACCTATTATTTTGAGTGTCTCAAAGGTTGTACTTTCCACTAAAAAAAAATAAAAGCCATATTTTAGTTAATAAAATAGAAGATGATTGTACTACTTTACTAGTTTTTCTTAGCTTTGATATGATTTTTGAGATGAATAGTAATTCCTTATGTTTAGGAGTTAAAAATGTCCTTAGTTAAGAGGGGTATCCTATGGCTTATTTTAGTGACATGTTGATGAACTCTAAAAAGAACTACTTCATTTATGATTAGGGGTTTTATGCCATTATTTACTCATTAAGGCATTGATGACACTACTTAATGAATAAGGATTTAATACTTTTCGAATCACTCATCTCTATTTTAATGAAGAAGTTCATTTGCATATAATTTCTAGATCCATTACTTATGACTAAGATACTAAATTCATAAGAAAAGTTTATGGTGTGAATTGAAAACTCAATTGGATATCAATAATGCTTACCAACCTCAAACATGAGGGCATCTAAAAATAATATATCACAACTTAGATAATCTATTACATAGTGTAACTAGAAACAAACTAAAGTAACATGTTATGACTTTAATACAAACAAAGGTTGGTTTTAACAGGTAAAGGAATTGTACTGGATTGAGTATTTTTGAGATTATGTGTGTATCTAATTTATCAAACTTGCTTGGTTGACGCCTAATCTTTAGGTTGGAGATTTCATCTAAGATGAAGATATGACAAACAACCTTTTTATAGGGTGGATGATTAGGTCAAACAAGAAATTTCTAATTGTATTACAAGGTAAAAACATAAGCAAATAAACCATACACAAGAAAATTACTTTTAAAATAGGTGACTTGGTTTAGGTAGTGCTTACTCGTAATAGGTTTTCTATGAGGGAGTATAACAACTTTAGGAGAGAGAAAAATAATCTTTGTGAGGTTCTATAAAAGACTAACAATAATGCTTATTGCCTTTATCTTCCTAGTAATTAGAATAGTTATGATGGTTTCAATGTTACTTGTCTAATAGATGACCAAAACCAGTAACCTAAGAAGAAAAATATAAAAGGTTTTGCTTAATCATATATGAATTTATTATATTTGGATCATATGGATCGCGTAATAGATATGCATTTAGACTACACGAGCTGGTTAGCCCGCGCGTTGCGCCGGGCTTTTTATATATAACAAACTTATTATTTATGTGGTAAGCAAAGAATTTTTTAGTTGATAAATAGAGAATTGTAAATTTTAAATAATGCTATAATTTTTTTTATGTATTGAATTAGTTGATTATTCTTATAAGCTTAAATACTCAGATAATAAATCAATTTCGAAATTTAAAAATTATAAGCAATAAAATTTATGAAAGATTAGCGAATTGTAATTTGAGTATTGCAAGACTATAATTGATTAATTGTTTAGTATGTATTAATTGTTTTGATGGTTATTTAATTGATTGATGTAAATTTATAATTAATAAAATGAATGAAAGATGATTTTTTGTTGTCTTGAACTGAATGTGTTGATGGTTAAATATTTTTTAACAGTTACTAAGCATTTAATTGGTTGATAGCAATATTGTAATCGCTGAAATCTATTAAAGATAGATTATTTTTTGTTTGCATTGATCTGGTTGGTTGTTGACATTATTTTACTGGCTTGGAGAATAATTTAGTCACAGTTTGGATTTGAATTGTGTGTTGATTTAATTAACTTATAGATTGGAAAATTGCAATGTTTTGATTATCTGGTGTGTTTTAATTGGATTGATAATTATATAATCAGTTGGTCGAAAAAATGTAATAGATTATATTGATTAGAGATTTTTGGTTGCTGTAGTCAATTAGGAATTTGTTGGCGGTTGGTTTTGTTGTAATTGTGTGGCCGATCATCTAATTTTTCTTTATTCAGTTGTGTTTACTGGTTATGGAAATATTTTTTGTATCCATTTGTATGGTGAATTATTTGATTGTTTGGTGTGATATTTTTTGTTATAGTTTATTGATGAATTTATGAATGTGTTTTAATCGGTTATTTGTAATTGTTTGTCTGATCATCTACTATTATATAACTATATTAAATGTATCTCAGAATACTTATATTAATTTTTTATATTGAAAAAATGCTAGGTCATGTTTTCTTTTCCCTATATATATTCTTAGGCGAAAGACTAAAAATATAAAAAAAAAATTAACACCATTACTGTCAAAACAATAGAAATTATTAAATTATGAAGAGCAAAAAAAATATTAACAAAAGAGTTACTAACAAAAATAATTGTTATTATTATTATTATTATTATTGTTATTATTGTTATTATTATTATTGTTATTATTGTTATTATTATTATTGTTATTATTGAAATAATTGTTATTATTATTGTTGTTGTTGTTGTTGTTATTATTATTATTGTTATTATTATTATTGTTATTATTATTATTATTATTATTATTGTGTTAAGTACACTTATATATACATGGACAAAAGTAGACATTATTCTACAAATAAAAAAAATTAAATTTGTGAATGTGTTTTAATCGGTTATTTGTAATTGTGTGGCCGATCATCTACTATTATATAATTATATTAAATGTATCTCAGAATACTTATATTAATTTTTTATATTGAAAAAATCTTAGGTCATGTTTTCTTTTCCCTATATATATTCTTAGGCGAAAGACTAAAAATATATATAAAAAACAAATTAACACCATTACTGTCAAAACAATAGAAATTATTCAATTATGAAGAGCAAAACAAATATTAACAAAAGAGTTACTAACAAAAATAATTGTTATTATTATTATTGTTATTATTATTATTATTGTTATTATTATTATTATTGGTATTATTATTGTTATCATTATTATTGTTGTTATTATTGTTATTTTTATTATTATTATTATTGTTATTATTATTATTATTATTGAAATAATTGTTGTTATTATTATTATTATTGTTGTTGTTGTTGTTGTTGTTGTTATTATTATTATTATTATTATTCTTATTATTATTATTATTGTTATTATTGTTATTATTATTATTGTTGTTGTGTTAAGTACACTTATATATACATGGACAAAAGTAGACATTATTCTACAAATAAAAAAATTAAATTTGTGAATGTGTTTTAATCGGTTATTTGTAATTGTGTGGCCGATCATCTACTATTATATACCTATATTAAATGTATATCAGAATACTTATATTAAGTTTTTTATATTAAAAAAATCCTAGGTCATGTTTTCTTTTCCCTATATATATTCTTAGACGAAAGACTAAAAATATATATAAAAAAAAATAACACCATTACTGTCAAAACAATAGAAATTATTCAATTATGAAGAGCAAAAAAAATATTAACAAAAGAGTTACTAACAAAAATAATTGTTATTATTATTATTACTATTATTATTGTTATTGTTATTATTATTATTATTGTTATTATTATTATTATTGTTGTTGTTATTATTATTGGTATTATTATTGTTATCATTATTATTGTTGTTATTATTTTTATTATTATTATTATTGTTGTTATTATTATTATTATTATTATTGAAATAATTGTTGTTGTTATTATTATTATTATTACTTATTTGAAATGAGGGATAAAATTGAAAACAATATAACATGCTGCACTAAATATATTAAGGGATCTAATAGAAAACCGAAACATTAAAAGAAGAAGGACTGACATGCAAATTGCATATATATCAATTTGAATGTAAGGACGAAATGGAAAGAATTCGAAACTTGGATTACAGAAATCAAACAAAAGCCAAGGGACTGAAATGCATGCACAATAACTCGGGGACTGATTTTGATTCCGGCGCTGAGGAGAGAGAAAAGAGGACATAAACGTTCAACCAACTATTTGAGCCTACACGTTCATATTTGAACTGCACGTGCCACTCCATGCGATTCAGGGAAGAGTTGCGAATCGTCTTGACCAGCGGAGGAAAAATTTTCACCGCCTTAGTAAGCCGCACGCGCCGCCTGAATCCACCTGGGTCACGAAACGCGCCGACGCGCCCGTACGGTCTGCTAACAGTGCTGACGCAAGGGCACAGTAACGTCGTGGTCAATTACTAAACCACCTCTGATCCGAATTGATAGATTTTGTCGTTTCGGGGGCTACGAACGTCATTACACATTTCCAAAAATATTAAAAAAAAAGAGTTCCGGCGGACCAAACCGAACCGGACCGGTCCGTACATGGTCAATTACACCCGTGCCCCTCAGCGTAAACCGTGTTTTTGTCTTATTATAGGGGGCGAAATCGATAAAACATTGTTCATACATGGAAAAAACAAAAAAAAAAGGTGGACGTGCACCTGCGACGCACGGAGGACAAAGCTCGCGTCCACAGTGCGGATGAGTGTAGGTGAACAGTGTTCACTATTCCTTTCTCCGTTTTGTTTTAGTTATTTGTTAATGGACAAGTCCAAACCTAACAATAGTTTTGGTAATGCCAAATAACCTATTTACTATAAAGACTCATAACTTTATATCTAACTATTGAATTAGACTTAAGTTTTCCAGGGAGAGGTTTTACAAGCTTTGTTTTATAAAAAAAACACAGCCAAAATTGTTATACATTTGAAGTAAACAAGAAGAGAAAAAAGAGTTGTAGAGATGAGTATTTTTTTATAAATATATTTGTCTTTTTTTATTTAGTTATTTCTTTCTAATTCATTTAGAAATTATTTTTTTTCTTATATAGTCGAGGATTATAAGTAATATATAAACAATATTGTTTAATTTGTATTTCAAGATAGGTTAATAAAAATATTATTCCCTTTCTTTATTATAAGAGATTAAAGCATCTAGATTTTTCTAAAGCTATTTACATTCAACCGTCGCTAGTTTTTCTTTCAATCGCAATCAATCAAGTTTTGAACCACGTCATTACTCCTTCTAACCTGTTTCAATTTGATTAATGGGAGGGATAGAGCATGTAGCATGGGGACAAAGGATGGTAGGGTCATGGCACTATTTTGTGAAAAGTGCACGCCATCTATGTCAAAATTATTTCCTAATCTCTTGACGTATCATTATCCGTGGCAAAAAATGTGTGGCCATATTAAGAATCTGGACAAAGTGGTGGTGATGATGATCTGCAATTTTTCTATGTTTTTTTTTCAAAATTATTTCGAGGTCATCACTATATGGATCTCAAGACCCAAAGGTAGCAGGGGGTGGGATGCTGCATGTAGTGCCATAGTTTATGGTTGCTTAGCCCACAAATGTCTTCCGAATCCGAAGTTGGAAAACACAGTTTCACATAATGACTCTGAGTATGAAGCTAGCTAGCTTAAGGATTATATATATGTATATATATATATACATATATAGAAAAGCATAGTCATTCAAAACGTAATTATAATAATTCAAAATTTAAACAACATAACTGAAATCACCTTACAAATACGTTGTTGATTTGTGTTAAGAAAATTAATTTTGCTCAATTGATATGCATGCAAGAGCTCCTTTTGTTGCCATTCCCAAACAGGTATTTTTCATCGTGAAATTCAGTAATAATAAAAATAATCTAAACAGCACATATCCAAATCTAAAATCTCAAAACATATAAATCAATCTCCCATAAAAAAAAAAAAAAATTACGAAAGAAATTGAAAGAAAAAAAAAGAAAAACATGGCTGGTACATTTTATGACGCGAGCTATTTATGGTGTCGGAAAGTGTCACAATTACAGGGGATAAGAGCACCCACCATATGCTTTTGCATTATCACTGACAAATATTTTGGTATACAAGGACACGCACACAACCCTATTCATTTCTTCTACAGTACTCACATGTTCATACAGAGCGAAGATCAGCAACCATCACCAGAACCACCCCCTTCCTCCTCCTCCCCTCCTTCTCTCTTGTCCCATGTCACCTTTCAACTAGAAATATATGTGGGTTCTTTGACATTTTGTGAATTGTGGTTAAAAATGGCTGTAGGAGTATAGGACCCACTTGCAAAAGTAGAAAATGTTGTCGTTAAGAATACTACATACTACACCACCCCACCCTGCCCCTTTGATTTGGTTTCCTCTCTCTCTCTACAGTTTCTTTTTTCTCTGGTCTTGTGAGTTTCAAGGAAGGCTAGACAACATATAACTATAGTATATGATCAAAAATTCTGAAAAAACTCACACTAGCAGTATATTTTGCTCCCCTTTTAGACTGGATATGAGTAGGATTCAATTCAAGTACTTTTCTCTTTTTGGGTCTCTGTCTTTTTATTTTAACTCTTTCTATAAAATGATATTAACTTCACTATTGCAATACTACTTTTGTTTTGTGAAATTGAAAAGTCTGAAGTATTTTTTGTTTTTGCAGGATTGGCTGCTGTTGAAGAGATGATGGAAAGTATGACTTTTTGTGTCATGTGATTCTTTTTTCGATGATTCTGTATTCATGGGAATAGGTTTCTGTAACTGATCTTGAATTCATCAGATTCTATTGTTTCTCCAGATTTTTAATTAGTTTCAGGTGAAGTTCTGTCTGAAACTTATGTTTTACTGTTTTAACATAGCGTAGAAAGCTGTGCCATGTGATCTCTGTATGATTGCAAGATGAAGTTGGGGATCTTTTCCTTGAAGAATTGAAATTTCCTTTTTTTCTGTTGATAGTATTGATGCTGGGGGTGAGATATTAGGGACGAATGATTACATCATAATGAAATTTGGATAAAATTTGTAATCATGGAGAGTGATACTGCATTGCCTATTTATTGTCATGAATTTCGATTTCTCTTGACTGGATTGAGGTCCTTTTCGTTTCCTTGATCTAATTGACATCTTTTTATTCATTTGCTGAGCTTAAATATAGTTGCTCTTTAGCTTGATGCCTGCCATGCTCGGTTGAATTGCTGCCTCTTAATTTAGAAACTCGAAGGCATCTTTGAAGGATGCTCCAAGTTGTTACTACCATTTCAGACGCCGGCTCATTACAGGCCTTTTATTTACCCTGTTAAATAATATGCATTTTTTTTCATCCTCTTGTATTCATTTTCAACCGACTGTTCCAAGAACTTGTAATAATTGTATATTGAATAATGAATGAGTTTGTTGTAAGCAATGTCTTAAATACGTACTTCATTTCCTTTCTTATCCCAAGCTCTTTGTGTTGCTCATGAATTATTCAGCAGACCTAAATTCACCATCCTGCTACCGAAAAACATTTTGCACTATGGATTGGTGGACCAGGGATCTCGAAGGTTCTAGCAGTAGTTGGCCCTTTTGGGATGAGCCTCGCCGAACAGTGGTAATCACAGTCTTTGTACTTTTATAATTGCTCTCCTTTGTTTATGCTTGTCCATAGTATGTTGCTAGCCTAGTCTTTCTGGCTGGATCTGGTTTCTTGGATAAATGTTGTGTGAAAAGATGGGATGTTTTATCTTCTTGCATAACTATATACTGACACTTTTCTCTTAAAAGTTTGCTCTAAGTTGTTTTTCTGAGCTAACTGTATGTTATGGACAACTTGAAGCAGGATGATTTATCGAGTTTTGATGAAGGAGAAATTGAATGTGCTATTGCACTTTCCCTTTCTGAAGAAAATGAAAAAGGAAAAAAAGTAATTGGTAAGTTGCAAAGCTGTTAGAACTGATTAGGTTGATACTCCCATTTTTTATTTTAAAACTTATATTAACTGGGCAACATGACTGTTTACCCAATGTTTCAAACAGCTTTGTACAAGATATTAGATAGAAGTACCAAAATGAAGAGAAACAAAATGGTTGTAGTTTAATTAGGTTCTTTTGCATACCATATTTTATTTCTTTATCAGGCAATTTAAGCTGAATTTGACAACAAATCATATAAATGATATTTTGGTCAATTACGCTTACAGTTTACACAAATAGAAAGATTTCATCACAGACAACATATCATTTTAAAGGTTTCATGAAATGATAATACAGTCCTCTTCATATTAAAATGAACCATGACTATAAATAACCATGACTGGTTTCATTCATAAAATTCGTGGTCAGCCAAGACAGAAATATTCATCCTTTCTTATGTATATATTGATGATAGATTGTGTCAGTTATGCGCCCTTGTTGTTATCCAGTTTCATTCTTTTATTATCAAGTAAAAAAATGTATATCAACCAGAGGAAGATAACGAGTCTGAACAGTCAGAGGAATATCAGCCAGATGAGGATGAGAAGGATGTGACAGCTCAATTGGAAGAAGATGAGCTACTTGCCATAGCTATTCAAGAAAGTTTAATTTTGGAGCCTCCTCCTCGAGCTCGATATGACAGTGGAAATCTAGTCCCTCCTGATCCATTAATCTTTTCATCTGGTAACAGGTAAGTGTGGTTGTGGAACAGCCATTTGTCTGCATTCAAATGATGTAACATGCATTCCAATCAGATTTCGAAAGGATAAATATAAATTCTTTCTCTTAAAAGATCCTCTCATTAAAGTGATTGTTTTGTTGTCATGGTAACCAAAGTGCAGTGACATGAGATAAAACACACCATTAATTTACAAGATCAACTTGTAGAAAATTATGCTGTCTCTATTATGTTAGCTAGACATTTGAGCTTGCATCTTTCTATAAAAGAGACAAAATGAAGTTAGTTAAGAAAACTATGGGGATGCTTTATATCCTTATAGCTTAATATCTTTCAGATATGATGTCTCTTACCTGTTCCTTAAAATGATTTTTGCATACCACAGTTCAGAGACACCATATGGGAATCTGATCTGATTGTTGAAAATTTATTGCTCGTAGGATCTGTGCTGGGTGCAACACTGATATTGGGCATGGACAATTTTTGAGTTGCATCGGCAGTGTTTGGCATCCTGATTGTTTTTGTTGCACTGTTTGCAAACTTCCAATTACTGATTATGAGGTTTAAACCTGAATCTTATTTTAGTAAATTGATACTTTTTTCTGGAATTGATGGCAGTGATCATGAGTTCTTAACTAAAGTGTTTTATTTTGGTCGAGTATCAAGAGACTGGTGTATGTTTACTAACCCTCGAATTCATTCTTGTAATAGTTTTCAGTGTCTGGGAATCGTCCGTATCACAAATCCTGTTATAGGGAGCTGAATCACCCAAGATGCGATGTTTGCAACAAATTTGTAAGTTTTTATATGACAGAAACAAAATAATACCTTCTGCTGGTTTAGTATTGTGCTTGAATACATTCAATTGAATGAAGGCTTTGTTGAGTAGATGCACAATGAAGCTAAGCCACTGCAAACCAGATTAAGTTTTCAATCTAATAGGACTAACTTCATAAACTCTAATAAGTGGGTTTATGATAGAGAGAATCCATATAAATTATCAACCCTTCATAATTTTCATTTGACCCATCTTGTTAGCCAAAGAAGAATCAACTTTTGTTGGTAAATTTGTTGAAGGGTGCTCTTTTTTGTCAAAATTGAGCTGATATTGCTAAATTCAACAATCCTTTTGCTCAACTATTAGATGTGCTAGCTGTTATCCAAAATAAAGAAATGATGATTAGAGAGTCACTGGAATTATCTCTGATATTCTTTCTTTAGCCAAGTACTCTTTCAAACTGAGTAATCACCTATTATTTGTGCACCTCATCTAGTGAAGAAATAGCCTGATACCAGATATTTTTATTGAAAAAAAGAATAGAGGTACAGTTGAATTTGGGTCTGTAAATGTATAAAGAACAAGTGAACAAATTTTGAGGGGTCCATTTAGGCCTTATTGTCTTGCATATTTTGAGATGGAACAAAAACCATCTTGACTATAATAATCTGGGTTAGTTTGCTAGATGCACATGTTTCTTTTTCCAGGTAATCAACATTGATAGTAATATCCAAGTAATTTTGTTGTTTAGTTCTCTCCAGCTGCCATTGAAACTCAATTTGCCTGTTGTATTATATATGAGTGCATTTTGTGTTAAGCTCATAGGCTGACAGATGCCTTGGCGTGTTGTATCATTGACCAACCTTGTGGGTAGTGTCATGTAACCTTGGATTTGCCATGTGGCATTGTGATGCATTTTGCTGTGATAAAGTAGTGGCTACAGTATATTTTTTTATTCTAGCTTTTCTGGGGGTAATGGGATTTACAGTATGATTTTTTCTCTAATTTTAATCATATATCATCTACAATCAACCAAAAAAAACAGAAATAGTTAATTAATTACTTTTCCATCATATTGCCTTGATTCATGGTGACCTAAAAATCTTTCTTCCCATTCCCTTTTGTACAGATTCCTACAAATTCAGCGAGGCTAATTGAGTATAGGGCTCATCCTTTCTGGCAACAAAAATACTGTCCCTCACATGAGCGTGATGAGACTCCTCGTTGCTGTAGTTGTGAGAGAATGGAGGTCAGTTGAAAGAATTTGATTCAGCTTTTCTGCAATTCAAAACCGAAGTGAAGGGAGGGGGATAAAAAAGCTTAGAAAGAAAATGTTAATTGTAGTTTTCTTGAAACCGGTTTGAATTTTATAATAATATTTTTTTCCATGCCATGCAGCCTAGAGACACTAGATATATATCGCTTGATGATGGCAGGAAGCTGTGTCTAGAGTGTCTAGACTCTGCAATAATGGATACTCATGAATGCCAACCTCTTTACTTTGAAATTCGAGAATTTTATGAAGGTTTAAATATGAAGGTCGAGCAGGAAGTTCCTTTACTTTTGGTTGAGAGACCAGCCCTGAATGAGGCCATGGAAGGAGAAAAGATTGTAAGGCTGATGCATCGAGGCAATCAATAATTTAGCCTTTTGTTTTATTATATTTTTTTATGGTTTTTATTTTCATTTTTTAAATTTTCATGGTCAGGCTCATCATCACTTACCTGAAACCAGAGGACTCTGCTTGTCAGAAGAACAAACTGTTACCACTGTAATTTGTCTTCACAAGTCCGACTTAAGCGAATGCTTAGTTTCTTAAAGGTGTGTTTATATATTGAAATTGTATATTTATTTGACCCTAATCACCAGGTTTTGAGGAGGCCAAGGATTGGGGCAGGATACCGTTTTGTAGACATGATAACAGAACCTTATAGGCTAAGCCGTAGGAGTGAAGTAACTGCAATTCTCATTCTGTTTGGCCTTCCCAGGTATTATCATCTATTTGTGTTGATCACTCATCAAATTCATCACCATTCATGATATTTGAGAATTTCCATGCATGCATCCTTTACATTCCATACATACAGGTTGTTGACGGGTTCAATTTTGGCGCATGAGATGATGCACGCTTGGCTTCGACTTAAAGGTTTGCCCATCCAATGACATATATGATCTTGTCAAGCATTTCCTTCGTTTTTATTTGTTTATTTATTTCATATGGTCAGCTAAGAAGTACAAATGTTGTTTTTGACAGGTTATCCTAACCTACGTCCAGAGGTTGAAGAAGGCATATGCCAGGTCCTGGCTCATATGTGGCTAGATTCTGAGATATATTCAAGTCCAGGAGGTGAAGCTGCTTCATCCTCATCCTCATCATCTTCTCCCACATCATCAAAGAAAGGGCAGCGATCTGAGTTTGAGAAGAAACTTGGTAAGTTTTTCAAACACCAGATCGAGACAGATGCATCGCCAGCTTATGGAGAAGGTTTCAGGATAGGTAACAAGGCAGTGCTGAAATATGGCCTGAGGAGCACCCTTGACCATATTAAGATGACAGGAGCCTTTCCTGTCTGATCTACGGATTGATAGTTATAGCAATAATTGGTATTTTCACTCACAAATACCTCACCCCTGCCATATTAAACTTGTACTATCTAAAGTAGAAAACCCACAAAAAGGAATATACCAGGAGACTGACTTCCTATGCAATAATATTGCCTTTATGCAACTTCTGTAATACTCTTGAAGGTGGCACCACATGGATGGCATTTTATGACAAGCTATTGAATCTCTTCAAAAGATTAGATATATTAGAATGTGTATACCTCCTCTCTTTCTTACAACATTTCCCTACTATCCGTTGTTCATTTTGAAGTAGCTTGTTTATATGGTACGTGACTCAGACAGGCAATTTTACTTCGTACAAGGTAGAATTAAATGGTCGGTTTGTGAAATTTCCTTTTTGTTTTGTTAAGGAAAGGGTTTCTACTTAGATGTCATTGGGGAACCTCTATTATACAGTTTTTTAATCTTTGCTATTTTTTAATTGGAACAAGGGATATTTTTTAATCTTTACTCTCTCATTACAAAAAAAAAGTTGTTTTATGACATCTACATATGATAAGGTGGGCTTTCAATGTACAACCTTTCTCTTCAAGGAGACAACCAAAGACAGTTGCATTTTGAAGCAATCATGACTAGGATTAGCACAGAAAGCAGAGCAGGAACCAGTTCAGAAATCAAAATCCATTTCTTCAGGCGATGGCTTGATTCCCACACCAAGAACAGATGGTGAGAATCCTTCGTCCTTTCTTGTATCCACCAGGTCGACGTATAATTTTGCTACACCGAGTATTAATATTCAATTCTTTAATGGTGAAAATCCTATGTCAAGTGGATATGTAAGTGCAAGAAATATGTCAAGGTGAATTTTATTTCTGTTAATTAATATGTAGAGATTGCTTCTGTGTATTTAGAGGGAAAGGCTGAAATTTGGTTTTAAGGATTTGTTGTCGGGAGTGATGTTGGAAATTGGGAGGAGATTGTAAGTGATATATATATATATATATATATATATATATATATATATATATATAAATTAATTAATTAAAGATATTAATTTAGCAAACAAAATTTTAGTTCAAATCCAAAAATATAATTATTTTAAATTGTGCAATTTAAATTTCAAACATAAATAAAAAAATAAAAGTTGAACCAATATAACTCGATCGACATGATGAGTCCAAAGATAACATGGAAAATTGATAAAAATATAATTTAATTAAAAAAACTCATGTTGACATCTTAAAAAATATATTGAAACAACAATATATTGGATCAACTCGGGTCAATTTAGACTAACATTTCAAATGTGTGACCTGAGTTATAAGACCATGATAACCTTAAATAAAGCAAATCAAAACAAATTATAAAGTTCAATTCCTAATAAACTCAATGTTGAAAAATAAAATTGAGAAAAATGTAATCTAAAAAAAACACAATAAAATAATTTTTTTGAACAAAATTATAAACCTAGATAATATTATGAGAATGTTATTATCAATCTTGCAATGTCATTATATTCTCTGATTGCTCTGAAATTTTAATATAATATATATCAATATGTCAAGAGACTCCTCGTAAAATTTTATTTTAATATATCAGTTGAATTAAAAGATATGATTGATATTGTAAAACTATATATAAGTTAAAAAAAATATTATTTAATCGCAACGGAATGAGGTGAACGAAATCGTGTTTATTTCATTTTTTAAACTGGAAGGAGATACATCGGTCCTTTCAAATGGAACAGAATGAAATCGATAATCTTGGAATAAAATGATGTGTTCGCTGAACCTACTCAGCTGCCTCCGGCCTGGAAGAATGATCATCGAATTCATTCGATGCTAAACCTGTGAATGCAAGGCCATATAGTCCGGAAAGATGAGGTTGGGAGGTTGGTGGCTAAACTGCTTACGAATGGAATTATCCAACCAGGCAAAACTCCTTTTGCCTTTCATGTAATGGAGGTTATAAAGAAAGACAGTTCTTGGAGATTCTGCGTTGATTTTAGATAGTTAAATGAGATACTATCAAGGATAAGTTTCTAATTCGACTGTGAAAATACCGATAGAATATTTAGGTGGTAAAATATAAAATTTTGGTTGTGGAAGTTCATTTTACGGCTATGGAATATTGATTAGGTCACTTACTACATTATTGAAGAAGTATGTCTTCCATTGGATGATGAAATATAGGAAGCTTGTGATTCATTAACAATATGTTTGGAACATCTAAATTAAATTCAAATAAGAGTTTTGATTGTAATTTCATATTTGGAATCAATTTGAATGTTAAGAATTACATTTTAAATAAAACTTAATTTCTAAATATGGTACAAAAGTAAATCAGAGGCTAACCTTCTTGATTTATTATACTAAATTAGACAAATTAATGTTAAAACTAGTATATCTAAATACCTGTGTGTTTTTTAAGAGACCATTAAAGGAATAAGATGAATGTAATGAAGATAATGCATGAAATAAAATGAATTGAATTCTATTTTTTTTTTCCAAACATGTGAACTTGACTTTTTAATCAATTAAATTATAATTAAACAATATAATTGAATTTAATTATAATAAAAAACTGGCTCCAAATAACCTATAAATCAACTGCATGAGGCTTACATGGTTTCAAGGATACAATCTTGGGATTTGCTCCTCATGTGGTTTTAGGTTCGAGCGCTATGGTTGCTAATATGATAGTCACTAAAAATTTATATGATCGTTAATTTCAGGGTCGGTGAAATTAGTCGAGATACATACAAGCTGAAATGCTTTTGGATTTACCTGATTTTTAATAAAGTATTTATGTTAATGCAAGATGAAAGGCTTTTGGCATATTATAGTAAGGCTTTGAATTCAAAGCATGCTGGTATGTCTATCTATGAGGAAAAGAAATAGTTAGACAATTTTAATGAGATGATGGATTTTTCAAAACTTGGTGAATAAATAACAGCAAATATATAAATAGAAGTTTAACCCATACTATGGATTTGAAAAAATTAAAATAATGAGATGATGAATTTACGACTCAGTCAATAAATAATAACAAATATATAAATAGAGGTCTAGAATCATTTAATATTTATTCAACATGTTCATTCATAATAATTGTAGATAGATAAATATATAATTATTATTATTGTATAAATAAAGCTGACAGAGCTTTATTTGCGAATATCCTTGTTCATTCCCCTTTTGAAGATAAGGCACTCGATGACTTGAGCTTGTGTTGCATAATTTTTATTTGCGAGACGCTCTGTCGTTTAAGCCACAACAACAATTGAAAAAATCCAGTCAAAATTCATTATTTGTTCTTGAATTTGGCGGGAATTTAGTTTTAAGTTAACATCCAAAACCAACACTAATAGACAATCATTTCGTTATCACGAGCATGACAGTCTGTGTTCCTGACTAATGCACACTAGATGTTTGATATATTAACACACTGAACTCCAATTGACAATTTCCTTAAAATCTCACACCACTTGCAATGAATATCACTCGTCTCTCGCGGGCCATAATCCCCTTCAACCATCAAGTTCGCTACTTTGTCAGAGACCCATTTCCTAACAAGCTCACCCATTACCTCCGCCGTGCCGAGCTAATTGATTCAATTAGACTTGCTCTTCGATCAAACAATCCCACTTCACTCCAAACCATCATCAATACTCGTCTTTTGGACACTTTTGTGGTTACTCAGGCTCTACGTTCTGCTCCTAATCCAGACGCCGCTCTTTCTTTTGTTGATTCATTAAAGAGAATAGATAACAGAGCGCATCTTTCTCAGCATCAAAGTACCCTCCATGCGCTGGCCACGGTGCTAGCCAGGTGGCAGCGGGGTTCAGAACTGAAAGCTTTGATTGGTGAAATTAATGAGGGGAAATATGGTAATGTTCACGTTAGTTTTATGAACCTTATGCAATGGTATGCTGCCGTTGGAGATCTAGAGGCAGTTTTAGATGTTTGGAAGCAGTATAGAAACGGTGATAAGCGTGTGTGTACTGAGTCATATAATATTGTTATGAGTTTGTATGCTCAGAAGGGGAGGGATTGTGAGGCTGTAAAGGTTTTTTATAGGATGATTCATGAAGGGGCGATTCCGAATTCTAGAACATATACAGTTATGATTGAGCATCTTGTTAATTCAGGGAAATTGGATCCAGCAATTGAGATTTTTAGTGTATTGCCGTTAATGAGGATTAAACGAACTTTAAAGCAGTATTTAGTTTTGGTGGAAGGGTTTGTGGGTTTGGAACGGTTTGATGGAGTTATAACTTTGCTTAATGAAATGCGGGCTGATGGGAAGTTTCCTGGCCGTGCCATGCGTCAGGCCCTGCAGTGTTTGCAGGAGGCAGGGTTCGTTGAGGAAACAGAAGAGTTTCTCAAGGAAATGTTTCCGGACGAGAGAATAAGGAGCATAAGCACTTGTGGGGATATCAGTTATGGTGAGGATGGGGGTGATGGTGAGGATGTGGATGAAAACCATGGTGATGCTGTTGCAGACATACAAGAAGTTCGGTTGAAACCATGGTTGGACCCCAGAGCTTTGGCTAATGCCTTGAATAAATGGAGCCCTGATGTGGTGTCTGCATTGGAGGATGCGAGATTTGTTTGGACTACTCGGTTGGTTTGGAAAGTTCTTAGAAACATTAATTCACCAGAAACAGCTTGGGATTTCTTCTGTTGGGTTGCTTATCAGCCAGGATTCACTCACGATGTTTATACAGTACAAAGGATGATGACACTTTTAGCGAAACGTGGGAGAGTTGAATTGGTTGATCAACTCATAACCAAGATAAGAAGTGAAGGAATGAAGTTGCCTTTTAGCACCATTAGATTGATCATTGACTTCTGTGGTATTTCAAAGAATGCCGATGCTGCTCGAAAGGTCTTCCGCGAGGACAGAGCACTCTGTGGCCCCATAACAAAATATAATCTGATGCTTTTGTATTCATCTCTCATACGAACATTGACCAAGTGCAAGAGAGATTCTGATGCAATTGATGTGCTTGAAGAGATGATTTTGTGTGGGATATGCCCAGATATTCAGACATTTTCTGGATTGATGTATCACTTTGCATCGCAAGGAGACATTAAAACCGTGCAGAAACTGTTAACAATAGTTCGGCAGAGCGATGTAGAACCAGATGCTTACATGTACAAAGTATTGATCCAAGCTTACTGCAAATGTGATAGAGCTGCTCTTGCATGGAGGATTTTTGAAGACATGAAGAACTCCAATTTGATACCTGATGCTGCAACAAAAGATTTGCTTGTGAAGAGTCTTTGGAAGGAAGGCAAGCTGAAAGAGGCTGCCACTGTGGAAGAAAGCTGCGACGGAATAAATCATGTCCTTCCACTTAAACAGCACGGTCATAAATGGACAGTGAGCTCTGCGGATCTCGCAAAAATTTATAATCTCTATTCAAACAGTTTTAAGTTGAGCAGTGGCCACTAGCTAGTGTTTGCTATGGATTAAGAAAATAAGCAGTGTTTACTTCTAAAACCATATGTTTGCATTACAATTTATCATAATATTATAGAAAAAAAGTGCCTTCTTCCTTTTGCTCTTCATCTGGATTTTAATTTATTTATTATCATCCTTTCCTTTGTGGCTGCAAAAACAAATTGAACTCTAAATCTGATAGATTATGTCTACACGAATTGCTGGTAAAAGAACAGAAATGACCCGAATAGGTCATCCCTCATTAATTCCTGCGGTACTGCTTGTGGTCTACTGGATCAATTCAAATGGGACTGGTAAATCTTGATTCTGACACTCGTTTATGAACTTTGTTATTATGCTGAACAAGGGCACTGCACTCGTTTTGTATTGATATCGGGATGAAGTTTCCTCAGAGAACCACTATGAACAGTAGTTACTGGGTGCAGAAATCTGCAATTCAGTCTCTTCTTGCATAACTTCGTTTCTTCCCAGCAGCAGTAAACTAATGAGCTACACGTGAAGACAGGAGGTTTGAAATACTGGAGTTTGTGTTATAAGGAGGCTGAGATTTGTAGATTAGAAAGACTTTGCAGGATTGATTCTTGCCATTGCAGGTGTAGAGAAAAGCTGGAGAAGGACCCGTTGCATCGCTGTTATCACAATCCATGACTGTTTTTTTCTGAATAACTTTGTTGGGCATGGAGATTAGGAGATAAATAGAACAAAAACAGGAGACTCAGAAGAAGCTGATTCGTGTTGGATGGCACACTTTTTTTCTGATGACTTGCAGATGTGAAAATTGAAATGAGAGAGTGAACTTCGAAGCTCACTTTCACTGGATTCATTTTTGTAACATTAAATAATTTTGCTGTCTATATCATGAGCTTGGCAGAAGGTATTTCTAAGAATATCAACCTTGGTTGGCCTCAGATTCAAAACGTCAATTATGATCTACTATTAAAAGTAAGCATGTTGATCTAATTTAAGAGTTTATATGGTAGGTATATGGGGTCGTAAGTGTAGAACAATATGATTTCAGAAGACTTTCTCTGTATTCAACTATGTAATAATTCTGTAGTTACATGTGAATTTATATATTCTACATAGAGAAGTCTTTCATGTTTACTATGAAACATTTACATCAGATAAAAGTAAGAGTTCTATTCTAAAACTAATACTGGATGAGGATGAGGTGGAAGTCCTGCTGTAACTAGGACTGTGTGGTTTACGTGTTATGATCTTCTTCTACTTCTGTTACAGCCCCTCTCAAGCTCATGGGTAGAGGACGAACCATGAGCTTGTCCCGAAGTAGAAGAAACCGACCGATAGTGAGGCCTTTGGTAAAAATGTCTGCTATTTGATCGACTGTACTGATATATTGAGCTAAGATATCTTTAGTCGCAAGTTTCTCCCGGATGAAATGGTAATCAATTTCGATATGCTTAGTTCGGGCATGGAACACAGGATTGGATGCTAGAGCAAGAGCACCCATATTATCAACTCATAGAGTTGGGGGATTTGTCAAGGGAACTTGTAAGTCTTGGAAGAGCATATGAATCCAATATAGTTCAGCAGTAGTAATTGCCATAGCCCGGTATTCGGCCTCAGTACTAGATCTTGAAACAACAGGTTGTTTCTTAGCAGCCCATGAGATTAAACAAGGTCCTAGAAAAATACCGTAGCCAGTGGTGGAACGCCTATCGTCAGGACAACCAGCCCAATCGGAGTCACAGTACCCATGTAAATTTAAAGAGCCTTTTGAGAATGAAATTCCATGCTCAACAGTATTTTTAAGATATCTGAGCACTCTCTTTGCAGCCGTAAAGTGTGTTGTGGTGGGATTATGCAGAAATTGGCATAATTGATTCACACTAAAGGCAATATCGGGTCTTGTCAAAGTGCAATACTGTAAAGCTTCCACCATGTGACGATAAATAGATGAATCAGGAAGTGGGTCACCATCTTGTTTGGACATTTTGGTACCCGAGATGCATGGTGACTGATATGGTTTAGCTCCAGTCATGTTCGTGCGTGTCAATAAATCCACAATATACTTTGATTGATGCAGGTGGATTCCCTCTTTACTTCTATACACCTGAATTCCCAAGAAGTAGGATAGGGGCCCTAAGTCTTTCATTGAGAATTCTTGTTGTAGTTTGACAATGAGATCAGAGATAGCAGCCGGCATGTTACTGGTTACAATAATATCGTCAACGTAGATCAGCACATAAATTCTGGTTGCTTGCTGAATGAGAACAAATAATGATGTGTCCACCGTGGAACCTATAAAACCAAGATCAAGGAGTACTTGGGAGAGTCGTTGAAACCAAGCGCGAGGGGCTTGTTTCAAGCCATAGAGTGATTTTTGTAGATGACAAATAGAATTGGGCTGCGATAAATCCACAAATCCTTGAGGTTGTTCCATGAAGACTTCATCTGTCAACTGTCCATGTAAGAAGGCATTAGAAACATCTAGTTGCCGAATAGGCCAATCATAATGTACTGCAAGAGCAATAATAAGACGGATAGTGGCTGGTTTGATGACTGGACTAAAGGTCTCAGTATAGTCAATCCCATCTTGTTGCTCAAAACCTTTCGCGACAAGTCGTGCTTTGTATCGGTCGATAGTGCCATCTGACTTTTGTTTAATTTTATAGACCCACTTGTTGCGAATGACATTCGTGTGAGGAGGTCGTGGACACAGTGTCCAAGTTCCATTGGACATTAAAGCATTGTACTCAGCAGCCATGGCTTCCTGCCAATTGGGGTTTTTTGAGGCTTGTAGAAAGGTGGTTGGCTCGGGCGGGATAAGGATGGTGTGGAGGGCTTGGAGAGGATGTTTGGTGGTGTGATATAGCTGGAAATCAGTGAATGGTTTGGGTTTTAGGGAGCCAGTGATGCTGCGAGTAATCATCCTATGTGGCCGAGAGGAGTGTGACAGTGATGCAGGGGAACTGGGCAGTGGTGGAGAAGAATTTTCATGAGGGCTTGATTCTGCTGGGGCCAATAATTCAGGCAGATGAGGCTGGGATTCTGAGACCGTATGTGGTGAGGCCAAATATGGTTGAGTCGAAGGAGGGGAGGATGATGATTGAGCTCCATGAGGAATATCTGCAGAGATGTGAGTAGCAGGAGAAATAGGAGCAAAGACAGTAGTAGTTGGTGGAGGTGATAGGGACTTACTTGCCTGATTTTGTTGAGGACTAGCAGAGGAGAAATCCTGTTGTGGGACAGTTGTTGAATGTATAGCCTTTGCTGGAAACACTTGCTCATCAAATGTCACATGACGCGAAATATAGACTCGATTAGTTAACGGGTCTAGACAACGATAACCTTTAGAATTGGAACAATAACCCAAAAAGATGCACCTCTTACTACGAAAGGATAATTTATGATTATTATAAGGACGTAGTAAGGGATAGCAAACACAACCGAAGACTCTAAGAATGGAATAATCGGGTTCTGTTTTGAATAATTTGGTATACGGGTTATTGTTGTTCAAAATTGGTGTAGGTAATCTGTTAATGAGGTAAATGGCTGTAAGGAATGCGTCAACCCAATAAGTGTTTGGCAAGTGCGAATGAGCAAGAAGTGCTAAGCCAGTTTCAACAACATGTCGATGCTTGCGTTCGGCTATCCCATTTTGTTCGGATGTGTATGGGCAAGAGATTCTATGCGCAATGCCATTATTTTCAAGAAATGCTTTAAATTGAGAAGAAATGTATTCTCCACCCCCATCCGTTTGTATTTGTTTAATTTTGTGAGACAATAGGTTTTCAACTAGGCATTTATATTTAAGAAAACACACAAAGACTTCTGACTTGTGTTTTAATGGAAATAGCCAAGTAAAACGTGAAAAATCATCAACAAATAAGACATAAAATCTGCAACCACTTAATGATTGTACTGGGGATGTCCACACATCAGAGTGTATAAGTTGAAGGGGAAACTGAGAAATACGATTAGAATTTGGGAAGGGAAGTTTCTTGCTCTTTGCCAATTGACATGGCTCACACAAATTATCTTGTTTCTGTGGACTAGACACGGGCAAGTGAGAATTATGCAGCAACTGTTGGATGACAGAGGAAGATGGAAAGTGAGGTTTTGACGCCAATAAAAGCAACCAAATTGCGACAATGTTTTGATGAGAATTGTTGCAAGTGCATTGGATATAGGCCGGCTTCACATTGTCCTTGCAAAAGGATTTCCCCCGTCTGCATGTCCTTCACAAAAAAATGGCTAGAAGTTAGCACAAAATAGCAGTCATTATCAACACAAAACTGGTGAATAGAAAGTAAATTGGCCGAAGCTGAAGGACAATGAAGGACATTATTCAAGTGAAGTGTAGAGGTGGGTGTTTGGATAAGAGTGGAACCAGTGTTGGAGATTTGCAGGCCACCTCCATTGCCAACTGTAATTGTCTCATTGCCTTGATATGGTTGCTGCAGAGTTAAGTTGTCCAGTGCAGGAGTGATGTGATTGTTAGCCCCGCTATCGGCAAACCATGGATCATCATTTGTGTTGAAGTTATGAGTATGTGCTACCATTGCAGCCAGCTGGGATGGTGGATGTCTCCCTTGATAAGAGAAATCCATTCGATGATAACAATCTAAAGCTTGATGATTAGGCTTGTTACAAATCTGGCATGGGGTACGAATTTTGTTCAAACCAGTAGATGAAGACTGATTCTCATTGCGAGAGAATGGCTTAGAACTTGTGTTGATGGTGCTGTCATTCCGAGTTGGTTGTGGCTGCTGCATACGAGAAGGATATGAAGAGTGTTGATTGCGAGTAGAGTACCTGTTTTGGCCATATCGCTGTTTTTGTTTAAAGCCAGATGATCCCCGATATTGGTTGAACAAAGCAAAGTGTCCAGTTTCTGGTGGTATTGTTTTGATCTGATTTTCCATCAAGCTCTCATAGCTAACCAACTCAGATTGAAATTCATTGAATGAGAGGGAAATATCTCTTGTTGCAAAAGAGAAAGCAGTGATGAATGGGGTATATGCAGAGCTGAGACCACCAATAATATAGGATATCAGATCATCATCTTCTACTGGTTTACCTACAGCAGCAAGTTGATTGGCTAGTCCTTTAGCAATTTGAACATAGTCAGCACAGTTCTTGTTTCTTTGCTGTAGGTTTTGAAGTTGTCGTTTGATGTGTGATACACGGGACCGATTCTGGGCAGCAAATCGATGGGCCATTGAATCCCATACTTCCTTAGAAGTATTCAAGCCGAACACTGTAGGAAGGATTGTTTCCGAGAGAGTAGCATTTAACCAGCTAAGTAAGTACTGGTCCTTTTTGTTCCATAAAAGGAATTTTGGATCTGCTGTGGACGTTGTTTGTCCATTTGAGTCAACAAGGAATTTGGATGGACAAGGTTCTGAGCCATCAACAATGCCCAGAAGTTCATTGCTCCTTAAAACTGGCAGGAATTGGGATACCCAACCAAGGTAATTTGATCCATCTAATTTGACAGATATTAGATGATTAATAGTGGGAAAACTATATGAAATAGGAGCAGAGTTGGACGTAGTGTTTAAGCTGAGTTCAGCCATGAGAAAGGATCTTTAAGGGTGTTTAGCCGAGAGGCTCTGATACCATGTAGAACAATATGATTTCAGAAGACTTTCTCTGTATTCAACTATGTAATAATTCTGTAGTTACATGTGAATTTATATATTCTACATAGAGAAGTCTTTCATGTTTACTATGAAACATTTACATCAGATAAAAGTAAGAGTTCTATTCTAAAACTAATACTGGATGAGGATGAGGTGGAAGTCCTGCTGTAACTAGGACTGTGTGGTTTACGTGTTATGATCTTCTTCTACTTCTGTTACAGTAAGGCACTAAATTAAGACCAAATCAATTAGAAATAATGAAAAGAGGAAAAATCTTCGAAGTCCATTGTATTTTTCTTCGATTTGTGCAGTATTAATCAGGGTCATGACATGAGCAGCAGACAAGAGGTTTCAGAGAAATTAGAATAGCTAGAGAATATATTATACTAATAACATTACTGGGCGAGTAGAATTGATGTCACAACCAGTTTTATCAGGTAAATGACTTGAAACAGTTCATTTGGTTACCTGTTCGACCTATGAATTAGAAGAAGATGAGTTTACAAATTGGAAACTGCATCGTTCCATTTGATTCCAATTTGAGTTCTTATCCATAACGCAGAAGAACATTTTAATAACAGGTTAGGTGGTGAAACTGATGCATCACTTATGCAACAATCTTAATACATCCTGTTTAAGAATTAGTGGTAGCCATCTTCTTGGTTGACTCAAAATGTAAAGACAATCATGGATGAAATTTAAAATTTTACAAAGATGTTCTTAGCTTGTTTCCACTAAGATTATAGAATTTCTAGACCAATAGTGTCACTATACTGAAAAATATAATATTTCGGTTCCTACTTTGTAATACATCTCATCTTTACTTACTTGAACTAACATGGAAACCAGATGTGACTGGTGTTGGAAATCTTTGATCTAAACAGTAAGTGTTCTAAACATGTACTGTTTAGATTGAAATCTGGAAATCTAGAATTTGAAGAACAAAAAATAAAAATCTGCAGAATTCTGAAGAACACTCAAAAATTGAAACTTGAAACAAATCACATGCTTTTATTGAATTCAAATTGCTTTTATATAGGCTTACAATGATAATGAACTAAAGCCATAAAACTCTCACAATTTGAGAGATTATAGGATAAGGATAGGATTTATGATAAATCCTATTAGAGATAATCATAAAAACTATTTAAAACTCTATAGCTAAAAAAGAGCTAATCTCTTTAGAATTCTACAGCTAAAACAAATCTAATCTCATTAGAATTCTAACAACTGGTGACCAAAAAGTTGAAAAAACGTACGAGTAATTGATGAAAGAATTCACTTCAGGTAACTTATTCTCGAGGTTTCTAGCAAGAGATATGATAGCCAGATGCATTGTTGGACATTTCCCAGGCCAGCGAAGCAGTCAAAATACCTGAGAGAGACTGCAGGATTTCATCCATCGTCGGGCGATCTCCTGGATTTTTGTTTAAGCATCTACCAATCAATCTGACCACTGCTAAAGCAAGTCCTGAAGGATAGTTCTCACTCAGTGAAGGATCAATGAGTTGCTTCAATCTGTCCTCCTGCCCATCTTCCTCAGATAGAACTCCATTTAAAACATCTGATAAGTTCCTGTTTTCCTCTCTGTATAAGGCAGCAACTTCTTTCCCGGTAATTATCTCCAGTGTGAGAACCCCAAATGCATAGACATCAAGCTTTGTAGAGACAAGTCCATTTTCCAGGTACTCGGGAGCCATGTAACCTTTTGTCCCAACGATGTGCCTTGTCAAAGCAAATTCACCATCCAGGCCATCTGTTGACCTTGCCAGGGCAAACTTTGCGATTTTAGCCCTTAAATCACTGTCGAGAAGAATGTTGCTGCTCTTTATATCCTTGTGAACATGCGGATAGTTAGTGAAACTATGTAGATAATCAAGTCCCATGGCGACATCGGAAGCAATCTTTATCCTTTTTGTCCAATTAAAAACATTCCTTCATTGCTTCTATCATAAATCCAATCACTCAATGGTCCATTTGCAGCATACTCGTAAATTAGGTACCAATGACAATCATTGAAACAAACACCGGAGAGGCGAATTAGATTAGAATGGTTGATCTTATTCAATAGATTTATCTCCTTAGACACGTCTCCGTTCATCTTCTTAATGGCAGCAAAGTCACCATTGATTAGGCCACGATAAACAGACCCTTTGATCCAACAGCTAGGACTGAAGTTATCTGTTGCAGCTTTCAGATCTTCAAACTTGTAGACTTTGATGGATTGAGCTATACTGGATAAATTCTCGAAAAAGTCCTGAGATTCTTTATCCAACCTCTTGTTGAGTGGTTTCTCATGTGCCTCAAAGCCTTGCGATTCGATAATTGGACTGGGTTGCTTCTTACTTTTACGGGACAACATGAAGAAAATAATGGTTCCAATGACTAGAGCAATTCCTCCAACAACCCCAACCACAACATAAAGCCATGTTTTGTTTGAGCTTTTTTCAGAGTTTGGAGATGGCGATGGTGGTGGAGGCGAAGCTGGAGGTGGTGGAGGCACTACAGTTTGAGAACTTGTTGGTGTGTTTTGTAAAGGAATTAGGAGTGTTGTGAAGGGATAAATGGTGGGATTTTGCCCTGTGAGTCCATTAGCCTCAAGAATTTTCCCAGTTTCTGCGCCAAATTGTTCACTAATAACTGAAACTGTATCTCCCGGTGTGATTAAGTAACTTAAGAGATACCTTATACCTAAATCACTCTGGTTCTTTGTGGGACAGGCACATCTAAGAGGAGCAGTGAGTGTTTCACCGGTAAGTATAATATCTACAGTCCGCGTTCTATTTTGATTCTGGAGAGCTTGACAGGTTGTGAGGCCTTGATAGGTGTTACTAGCAATCAATAAAAGAGTGTCATCTTGTTGAACAATATAAGATGTGTTTGCCTGAGAGTATTCGCCTGAACATGAGCAGTTTACAGGAACTATCACCAACTGGTTTGATGGAAATGTTTCGGTCTGAGAAACTGAATTCACTTCAGAAAGCTGAGATGGGTCAGAGCCCAAAAGGGTAGATATGGAGGCAACAGTGTTGTAACGAGGTTGGGATCTGAAGGTGAGATAAGCTTGGCAACTCTTGTTTAGGGCGTTGCAAGAATACCCAAGAGCAGAATTTTCTGTGTTGGAACAATTTGTCGTAGCTTTTCCTACGTATGGTTTCTGAGCTTGAATCAAGGAACAGCAACAAACAATAAAGAGAACAAAAGGAGAAACCACAGAAAGGCAGCTCATGTCGAATCGAGAACGATCCAATGGAGGGTGGCGGCGCAAAATACAGGTCAAAAAGAATGGCAGGCAAAGTTTCAGAGGAGTAACGAGGGGACCCTTTTCTCTTTCGTTTGGAGCAAGATTTTTCTTAATAATAACTCTGGAAAATTTCATGAGCATCCATGAGTTGACGGAATGCATTAATGTGCGTAGCTGACCACTCTTTCGACAATGTGAAAGCGTGGAGGTATTCCATTTGGTCATCTCCATCAAACAGTATATGACGCGTCTCCAACCTACAATAATACCCGGTATTCCGTACTGTCAAGTTATTACACACACCAACAAATATTTTTTTCTAAATAATATTTAATTTATATCGATTACAATAATATTTATTAGCATTAAAGTGATTATACTCGTCATGACTTAATTCTCGGATCTGTGAATGATACATAGGCCCACCCAAGGTAGTCAAAATCGAGATTTTGACACGGATTGGAAAGGGCTTCGAAAAATCGGATCGTAAGATCGGATCGTAAAATCGTAGAAAGATCATACCCGAAATATATATATATATATAATATGAACCGATGATAATATAAATACACACACATATATCCCTTGAAGATATGCCTAGACTTGAAAATGATCTGTTGACTAGTCATAGTAATAGCTTTAAATAAGAGAGGTTGCTTGCCAGGTCATGGTCCATGCATTAACGCAGCAAAAAAGCCAAAGACCAAACTCAGAAGTGACCTGTTGTATATATAGTATACACAAACAGTTTGTCCAGCGTGGCTGGACAAACTGTTTGTCCGATGTGGGACAATGAAAGTTGTCCCACATCGGCCAAAACTCTTCTCCACTCTTTGGAGTTCACTGTAAATATGTGTTTCATAATTTCATTATCCCACATCGGCCAAAAATCTTCTCCACTCTTTGGAGTTCAATATAAATACGTGTATACTCTCCACTCCTCAGTTCACTCTCCAGCCGAGCATCAGTTAAAAACTTAAAATGGTTTCTTCTTTAATTATCAATCAGTGCAAGATTTGGTTTTAAAATAAGAAAAAATAAAAAACTTGGATCGTAAAATCGGTTTCCACTCTTTGATTTTGAACGATTTTTCACCGAGTTTGACCGGGTTCGATTTTTCTACCGGTTCAACCAGGTTTACGGAGCCAACTCGCAAAATCGTACGATTTTGCGAGTTGACTCGCGATTTTGACTACCTTGGGCCCACCTCTCTCCAAGATTCCATATATATGCTAAGTTAGACTTACATACACATTTATCCTTTAAATAAGCTAATTCAATACAATCTTAATAATAAAATTAACTCCATTATATATTTTGATTGAAACTTCTATAATTATGAAGCACTAACAAGACATAAGGAAAAAAATATCAATTATAACTAATATAACAGGTTTTGAGAGTATAACAAAAATGATTTGCTAACAAGCTACAAGCTTGGAATGATAAATAATGAGAAGGTGAGTTCAACAACTCAATCAGTAGATAACGTTTACATATACTAGATAATACAACAGTGAAAAACATAATTATAAATATGATTTTAAGTTCTAATAAGAAAATTTCTCAAATAAATCATAACAAGAATATTATAAGGTAAAACTCGTTAGAAAAACAAAATACAATAAGCATGAGGCCCATAATATGAGATGATCCGACCATATATGTTGGTGCCTCCCCTGACCAACTAAGATTTCAGATATGATGTACACAAATACTGATACTACCCTATTAGCATGGTATTCTAACTAGCATACCATAGTTTTATACCATAATCAAACAAATATATTCATATCTTAAGACTCAACTTATGATATAAATCAAACGAGGAGCCATCAATTTAGAAATCAATTCAAAAGTGTATATCGGCTCATATCAACAATTGATTATGTTTTATCATAATAAAAAATGATAATATATATATATATTCAAAAAGCATAATCCAATTTGTATTAACAATTAAAATATTTATAATATTTCTCATGTATATATAAAATTATCTACTCACCTGACTCAAAAGTGAATATCGAAGGAAATCCTATTGATGTCCCGTAAATAGAATATCGGGATTATCTGAATACAAAAGAAGACATGCTAAAAAATGAATACAAAAGTAAAATATATTTAATAAACTTATCCAAGGATTAAACTTATGATCCTACATATTTTTGAACCAAACATATACTTTTTTTCTCAAAATCTAAAATATAATGGTTTTCCTAAAATCTCATTCAAAAAACATTATTTGCAAAATTGATAATATTTCACCAAATAAACCTTCATTATTTGTCAACCCAATCTTGGAAACAAATATTTCAGTTAGGGATTATTCTGTAATTTTCTCAAATTTTTAGGAGTCAAATTGTGATTGTCATATTGAAGAACTAAATTGTAAACATGTCATAGATTTTTAACTATACTAAAAATTTTCTCATAATTCATTCTCAATTATATCCAGAATCTTGAATTTCACTAGATGACCAAACTGTAATTTTCATAAATTAAAGAACCATATCGAAATTATGTCATCTTCAACCTCTGAACCACTGTCCAAATTTTCATCAAGGGTTTTTCAAAGCATCTCAATATTTTTACACCTACACGTCAATTAACCTCAAATCAATGTTTCTACCTAAAATCTTCCAGATAAACCATCATCCCATAACAATTAATCCATAATGTTTTCATTAATTAACCCAAGAAAAAATCTTTAATAAATTAAAAATCTTAAATAATAATAACCCTTATACATATTAAAACATAAATATTACCTTAAAAACTTATTTCTTATATTCTCTTTCCTTTTCTTTCATCTTCTCTTTTCTTTCTCTCTTTTCTTCTTTCTCTCCTCTCGGTTCGCTCTCTTAAAATTAGATCTCTCTTTTTTTTTTCCTATTTATATTTATCTAGATTTATTCAATTATCACAATACTTTTCATTCATATGCATATCTATTTCTAAGCCTTCAAGAGCATTGTTGCCTTTTCTATTTCCTTTTACAACATCAAAATACTATTTTTTTTTCTAAATAAAAGGACTAAAATAACCGTGAGTGAAGATATTACATTTAATATTCAAGGATAAATAAAGTAATTTTATTGTGAAAAAATTAAAATAAAAAAATCTAACCCCATATAATACATTAAAGATACCTGTATAATGATGAAAAAATGTAATCACCACTTTCTTTTCAATCTTACTTTTTATGTGATGAAAATATAACAAACATATGCTCATTATATATGGTTAAACACTTTTATAAATTAATATCCTTGTGATTATGAAAGTTATTAATTAATTGAGATATTTACACTTTAATTAATAAAAAGTAAAATATCAAAATTTGTTTTTCAAAACATTAACTTCATATATATATATATATATATATATATATATATATATATATTCTAAGTAATGACTAGTAATTATCATTATTCTATATATTTAAAAAAAATTAATTTATCTTGATATAATAGATATCAGGTGCATTTTGAACTACTCAATAGAAAATGAGGTAACTTAAAGATTGTAAAATGATGAACAAATTATTAAGAATATCATGGAAAATGACAAGAAAAATAAAATTAAAGACAATAAATCAATACTAGAGTTTGTCATGTACAAAGATAATCTCAGGGCAACAATCATTTTATATAATTGTTTCTCTTACAATACGATAATACTACACCAACTTTTTAATGTGCTTAGAAAAGTTAGATATGAGATAAAAAAAAAAGGATATTATTTTTTTAATAACTTGCATGTATTCATAGTGTGCTAGTCATATTTGAATGATAATCACATTTTTCTTCAGGTTTTTATCAATATAGGTATAATGGTTGCAAGTTCTTATAAAGATGAAAAATTCCATGTGGTTCAAAACACATCTAAGTGCTTTATAATTATTTTATCTCTCATAATGTTTAATTTCATTACTTTTTTCTGTTAATTATTTATGTGTGTACTTTATGTACCAGGTTTATAAATTATGAAAGAATGGAAAGTTAGAAGATGTTTTTGAATTGCAATACTATAGCAAACAAAATAGAGTATTTTTTTTATTCAAATGTTATTATATGACACCACTGATAAAGGAATCAGGGTAGATCCCCATCATAGTTTGTTCAAAAATAATTCAAAGAAAGATTTTGCAACAATGATGATGTTTTTGTTTTCGTAAAGCAATGCCAACAAGTTTATTACACATACACCCCTTCCTTTAAAAATGATTGTTCAATAGTTGATTGGTTATCCATAGTAAAAATCAAACGTAGAAGTCATGTCGAGGTTGCATAACAATGAATTCATAAAGAGAGATGATGTCTTTCAACTTGACAAGTTAGTTGGATCCATACCTAATTATTCTGTTTGATTACTTGGAAAAAAAATTCAAATTGTTGCATCAATGAGAATAGTTTTGTTGATGTTGAGGAGTTGAATGATGTCTTTTCTCTTTCAATGTAAATGGGGACCTCCATGGTTTTTTCATTGCCATTAGGGTCTAGGAAAAGGGGATCCCCTCTCACCATACCTCTTTATGTTGGTATAGAAGAGTTGAATGACATTTTTAACAAAACCACCAATCAACCTACTATCAAGTTCCATTAGAGGTGCAAGAAAATCTTTATCATTGATATTTGTTTTAGTTTTGCAAATGATCTCATGGTGTTTTGTTATGACGACAAAGCCTTGGTTGAGATTTGAAAGACCTCCTAGACACCTTTACGAAGCTTTTGGCCATTCCATCAACAATACCAAAAAGTTTTATTTACCTATCCAAAATTGATGTCCCACACTAATTGTTTTCCTTTAATGGATCGTATTTTGTTCAGAATTAAACTCTGAACCTCAACCTCTGTCACCTGTACACGATACCTATAACTCATCAAATTGGTCCCCTTTTCAATTTAGGTATGCTCGTCTACCGTCTTCATTATACCTTGCTTAATTGTTAGGAAGCTAGAGAGTACCTTAGTTGTTTTCTTGTTGAAAAGAGCATCCTTCACTACCTCTAAAGCCAAAATAGCTTGGAACTCTATTTGCTACCCCTTAAACTTCCATGCACCATCTTTTATGGTTTCATGGCCATAATCCTCATCATTCGTTCATATTGTGGCTTGCTTTCATCCTACATGGTGCTCCATTGGAAACACATGATCGCGTATTTTTTCAGTGTTCCTACTCCAGCAATTCATTGGCCTAATATGTCATGATATCTTTCTGCTGATCCGAATTCATCTGATGCATTGGGATCACAAATGCAGCATCACAACTAAAATCTAAAAGATTTGGGGGCCTTCCTAAAACTTGGAATTTCCTTCGCATTCCAGCCAACTATCTCATCCCTTTACCATAGTTTTCTTTTTCCTTTCCTCTCCTTTATTTCCTGTTCGTAGGTATGCCTCTTTTATTCTCCATGTATGTTTTCGTTTTTTAATACATTTATCTTTCTTTTAACAAAAAAACAAAGTAAACAGACCATGTTCATGATTCCTCATTCCAGATCTGGCTATATCTGAATTAGTCCTAGATAATTAAGTTGACTCACAATATTGATAATCGAGTATCTTTAACATTAGTCTATGCCTACTGATTAAAAATAGCAATAGATCATATGAGCAAAAGTAATTAAAATTAGAAGTCTATAATCCCCAATGAGTTGACTCCAAAACCCCATAATTGCAGCAAGACGGTCGGCGATGCGCCAAAGATCTCGCAAGCACAGATACTAGATCGTCGGGGACACCTCGGGACCAGAGAAATTAGGTAAGAGAGTTACAGCTTCTATTAGCATTAATCACTGTTTGTTTCAGGAAAATAAGCTAGCTTTGATTTTAAATGAATACAACTCCTTGGTTTCAGGTAAGATAATGGTTATGAACCGATCCATCCTCTGATTTGAACTAAGAAACTGAAGTAGGTGGCTAGGTTAGTGCCAAATCTAGCCGCTTGGATGTCCCCGTGTTTATAATTAGGTTTTTTGCATGCAGTACTGGTTGTGGTTTCTACGATTTGAACTTCTTTTCTTTTTTTTTTGCATTTGAGGTTTTTATTATGTGGGGAGATACAGGTCACCGACAGCTTTATGCTCTTTACTTTTCCACTTGGTTTTCTGGGCACTAGAAAGTTGACAACCTGTTATTCTATTTTCTCTGGAAGTCATTTTCATGGGGGGAAAATGACTTCGTGGTTTCTTGAGGATAATGTATCCGAACTTGTCAGAATCCATTGATGGCCGGTACGTTAGAGAAATCAATTCTAAGATTCAGAAGGAATTGAATATTTTATAATAATGCTGTGATTTTCTCTACTGTGATGGGGTTTCATGTGAGGTTGGTAGGTTGATTGAGTAAATCAACGACGAGATCTGAATATTTTGGTTCACATTTTACAAGAGAACATAAACATCTTCGATGGCTGGATATTGGATGCGACTGGGATTGATAGATGAAGGAAAGCGAGAAAATGATATGAAAAATATCGCTTTATGGCCTTCTGCAACCATGAGATGACGAGTTACCAGGGCTAGTTGCCCTACTTCCGATCAATGCTTTTTGGTGAGCGAGGCAATTTTATTTGGCCACAATTAGAGCACTACTTTACAAACCCGGTTTTCCGATTATTTTTTTTAGAGTCAAGTCTCATTACATTACTTTTTAAACCATCATTTTGAATATTATCAAAAGAAACAACTAGTTAATTGATTGATTTATTATGATATTATTATAGGTTTTCATAATTAATAAGGAAAACAATATTGGGAGAGAAGATTTTTTTTAAAAAAAATAAAGAATTATGGAGGGATGTTAATAATTAATGGAGTAAGAATAACACAATTCTTTTTTAAATTTACAGTATCAGTCAATTCAATCTATGCCGGCATAATACAATTTTTATGGCCGGCGAACTATTAATTAGTTAAAATATTTCAGTAACTATATCTTAGCACATGCTTCTCTGGCAAATAGAAAAATAATCAAAACACAAATTAAATTAGAGTCAATGCTTTTTAAAAAGACAAATTCCTAATGTCCACTTAATTTTAAATGGTCAACAAATAATCTTACAATTTAATACTGTTCATGAGACATTTTAGGAAAGAGGAGACAAACATTTGAACAAATTAGATACTTCTATATAGAAACAAATGATCACAAATAATAACCATAGCAAAGAACATGCAACATATATATGAAACAAGAAGAAGAAGAAAGTACTGTAAGATCTGTTAATGGCCTTATTAATCTATGAACACCTTCCCTCTTATGCCGATCAATATTCAGTATTGGAAAATTTAAACCAAGGCCTAAACCCTAAAAGTCAATAGCAGAAGGTGTCTGCAAGAGATCATAAGGAGCCCATAATTCATCCAAAGGGCATGGCCGGCTAGCATCCAAGCGAACCCATGGCTTCCCTTTGCCACTCCAATGCAAAAGACTAACCGGACCAGGATGCAAATCCCTACAAAGACCTCTAAAATTATCCCCTCCAAGGCCATGTTGATTCCATTTATGATCCACAGCAGCAATATTCCCAGCAAAAACCAGCAAGAATGGAGGCAATGAACCTAATTCATAAATCCGCATCCTCTTTTGAAGCTCCATCCATTCAACTATTTTTGTTGTGTAACCTCCTTCTCTCCATCTTTCTAAATCAATAACCATCACTCCTGTGTTAAAATAACAGGCATTGCGTCCTAAAAATGGTAAGAAAAGCGAAGGGTTTGCCCAGAATGTAGGCGTAAAGTATGCGGTGATGTTAGCATTACAGTATTCTGGTGCTGCTAACACGGTTCCGGTACCAAGTGGAGTAGCTTCTAGCATTGCAATGTCATCGACTAGGACTAAATCGGAGTCTAAGTAGACAACTTTCCGGACACAAGGAGGAAGGATGTTGGCGAGATAATTGCGAGCATAGTTAAGAGGAGAGTCGAGGGCCGAGCGGATGGAGGTGGAGATGAGGCCGGAGACAGAGTTGGTGTCGAAAGAGTGGATTTGGGAACGGAGGTAAGGGAAGGAGGAGGTGATAGTTTCGTGGAGGTAGGTGGAGGAAAGGGAGGAAATGAAGTGGAAACGAGTATTTTCCGGGCAGGAGGAGTGTTGGAGGATGGAAAGAATAGCGGCCATGGTGCCGCGGAGGTAAGGGAAGTCCAGAGTCATAGCCACGTGCACTGCTTGATGGGAGCACATGTCTTCAGCTGAGATTGGTGGACATGTTGGCGAGTTGTAGAATTGTGGGGCTTCTCTGAATCTCTTAGTATTGACGGTAGCCGTCGCGGTGGCATTGATTATAATTATGGAGAGGAGGAGGAGGGAGAGGAGACGATCTGGTCGTGATGGTGGTCGTAATTTCCGTCCTAGCTTGAACATGGCTTGGGGCAGGGCAGAGAGTTTTCAGAAGAGTTGGAGAGACTTGAGTGACGGGTTCTATTTAGAAAGAGATGGGTCCAATCATGGCTGTGGATCTAATTTGTTAAAGCATGGAAAATGCTAGGAAACATACATCAGTCAAGGTTTCAAAACAAAGCCAAGAGCGGCAGCATGTTTGTTAAATGTACTTCAAAAACCAAGTCCAAATATAATTAATGCACTCTTTAAGTTCTTCCAATGTGATTTTATAAGCAGATAATTAATCAATGACTCTATCTGGCAATTAGTGTAAATAAATCAGTAACTCTCGGATCATGAAAAAAGGAGGAGGAGAAAGTACAATTTGGTACAGTAAAGTACTAAGGTCAAAATAGACTTTACCTACCTCAACTGAGCAGCTTTTGAAAGTAACAAAAACAAGTGCTTTGCGGATCTTTGATTTGTGGAACATGAATTTCATTAACACCAGCTCGTACTCTAATGTCTGCTGTGTGTGTTAAGAGTAGAATCTTCGCCATCTAATCTTACTAACATTCTGAATACGGTTTCAAGTGGAAGAGATGTTTGAACTTTCTCCGCCATGTCTATTATGAAGTTGTTCCTATGGTTGTTCAAAATTTTCAAAACATCACGAGTGATCTATAGTATTTATATTATCCTAACTCCACAAAATTAGATCGAATAGATGCCATTTATAATAATAAGTTCAAAACAAATGAAAATAGATATCACAAGTTTGGTGGTCGGTTGAAAATTTTAAAAACTTATCTCAACTTGTATTATCCTATTTGTACTTTTCTGTCCTTATATTAGTGAGAAATTGTTCGATTTCGGAATAACAAAACAAAGGTTTATAAGTATAAGGCAATAACCTTAGCGTAAATGAGCAACTGAAACTTGTGGATCACTAAAACCATTTTTAAATAAAAACCTTTAAAAAACCCAAATTAATTTCAAAATCTATTTTTTTTCTATGGATCAATAAAACCCATTGATGGTTAGATGAAGAAACCTATGATGGAGTTTTAAATATTAGTTTCTGCCCATTTATTGTAGTTTTGGTGAAAAATGTATGGCCACCACTCCTAAAGAAGTCCTTGTAATACTTATGATTGGACTTCAAACTATAGCTAGAGTTTGAATAAATAAGATTATAAAAGTTCTAGTGTTATTTAGTAGGTTTCAGTTTACACATATTGAATGTGTTTGTGTCATAATTGTTAGTAAAATCTTTAAATTGATATATAAGCTGATTATTTTGACATTGTTATATGCATAGCAACAATAACAAACTATGCATAATATTATAATAAGTGGAAATGAGAAGAATGTCATTATATTAAATATATAAAATATCATTTATTTGGTCTTTCAAGATTTACTTGAGCCAAAATATATAGCACCATGAAATATGACAAGATAATTAATAAATTCCTACGTTTAACTATTCATCAACTCTTTCTTATTGTTGTCTTTGTAGAAGAAATGACCTATAACCATGTAAATCATCTTAATATAAATTTTTATCAATTAAACAATGCTTCATACCATGTTATTTCTTTCATTATTAATCTGAAATTTAAAGGGAACTATTAAAACTCATTGCCCATCATTTATAATTTGATGTTTTTTTTTATCTTTTTGTTGTCTTTAACAAAGGCTATAAAGTAACTCAAAATCTTTTTTTTATGGATAACTTATCTTGAAGACATAATAAATCTCAATAACATTTTTCTTATCATGAAGGTTTTATCACATATAAAAAAAAAAGGCATGGGTAATTCAATATCTTTTTCCTTTTATCTGTGTTGTTATTGTTTTTTTCTTTTTTACTTACCTTTGGCATTAAATCTTGGCATTTATTGTGTCTTTTCTCAATTTAACTTTTTTCTAAAATTTTGGGCTTTCATTTTAAGCATTCCCTTTACCAATTATTCTATATTGTCATTATCTTTTCAACCAAAAATCTCTTATTTACCCCTAGTATGGTTGTGATCTATATTAGGGTTTTTTCAAAAGAAAGACATTATCAGGCTAGAATTGGTATTGATAAGGGGTATATATTTCAAGAATAGTAAAGGGAATAAATGAAATTAGCCTTTTCTCATCTCAAGCAAAGTTTGCTAGAATTGATAAATTTTGACCTCATCTAATATAATGAATTGGACCGGTAAGAGTCATGATTCATTACATGTCAATATACATACTAGTAAAGCTTAGTTTTATGATGTGTGTTTTAAAATTTGTATATGATCTCAATAAGTATTTAGTCATTCCGCATTGTTTATTATGTTATTTTAACAACCATTACGTCACTTATACAGTCAAAACAAATTCATTTTTTTTAGGAATGACAAGCTTTAATTTTGCATGTTAAAGTTTGATTAAAATATTTTGTCAAAATAAAATGTTAAGAAACTTTTTTATTTTAAAACAAAAAAAATACATGTTTCATTAATAAGATCATTTAATCCTAAAACAAAATGATGACTAGCAAAATTCTTTAACAAATTTGTTAACAATGATACCCCCTAATCAGCTTTGTATCATCGTTTATTGATCTTTGTTATGCTTAAGATAATTTATTGTCAATACAATCAATGACATCATCCTTAACAAATTTGACCAACCTCTTGCTCATCAACTTCCGGACTTGATTCTTAAAATTCTTACAACTATTCACATCTTTTATCTGGATTATATCCTATATAGAATGGTAGCTTGAGGTAATTACTCTTAAAGGAACAAATTTTTTAATGTTGTATTCAATTGTTCTCCTTCCTTGACCATAAAATGTGAATTGAGATGGGAAGCATGTATGGCATAAAACTTTTCCTAATCGCAACACATCAATGTTTTTGGTCTATAAGTTAAAGAATGACATGTCATGAAAATATTTTCACATCAGCATAATATCAGCCTTACTAAAGAATTTATATGAGATTTTTTTTGTTAAAACCTATATGTTATGTTATTTAAATGCCTCTTGTTTTATTGTTTTTCATTGTAATCCTTTATGATCCATGTATCTATGAAAACAATCTCCCTATAAATGTATAAATGCAAGTCATGATGAGTTTTCTTTTATAATCAATAAGTCCAATATCTTTGTTATTATTGCCCTCATAAACCAGTAGAGGAAGTGAATATAAGAAATTACTCTTTATTTTCATATCAAATGGAAATATGTTTCTCTTCCAAGTAAACCATTAAAGTGCATTATTCATGAATGTTTTTGTCATTTGGCAAAGGGGATCTTCTCGAGGCAACTTCTCTTCATCTAATAACTTCAATTTCCAAGTCATTGATTCAAATAAAACAAATGTTATAATACAAATTTGTTTTTTTAGTCGGGTGAGCGAAATTTAAGCCTCGAGAATCTCATGATCTTGTGGTGTAAAGGTTTTGATCTTTCAACCACCAGGCCAAATAAAATAATACTTCTGAATAAGGGTTCAAAGTGTTAGTTGAAATAAATAAATAAAAACTTAATATTCATTTATGTTCATCTTTTGTATAAAAAGCTCAAAGGCAATGTTGGTTTTCTTACTAATACTTTATGAATATGGGTTCTTCATACATGAACTCGATGCACTTTTTAAATGGAAACCTAAATTTCCCCAAAATATATATATTGATGAGTGCGTTACAAATTCATAGATGACATTCAGGCATATAGTCAAACTGATTTCATAGTAAAGCAAATGCTCTTGTTATTCTTTAGGTTATAGCAGTAGTTTCTTTTTTTACCATCGACTCACGGAACTCGGTGAGCACAATCACCCCCACGTCCTGTTACCACCACCAGGTGGGTCAAGCGGGCGGCCAAAAAGTCAGCGGAGAGGGGCGGAGCTCGTTGTCAAAAACTTTTGTCTCTTTGCAAGAGAATTTAATAGGGAAATGGAGAGTAGTTGTGGCAGAGCCTAAGCGCGTATTCTATTTTGTTGCATGTGGATGTGTAGGGCAGTAGACGACGGAATTTTTAGAGTTCAGCTCCCATTTCTTGACCCAGAGAGTATTTTGTGTCAAAGCTTTCGCAAATAAACTAATCATTGCCTGCAATTGACTCACCAAATGACAACTACCCAACTTCCGCCTAACCATTTCGTTCTGCCTACCCAAGTTCTTTTTTTAATTAACAATTAACATGGATCAGAATTCTATCTAACGAATTTTAATGATTAGAAATTCAGAAGTAAGTAAATGTATTTTTTTATCAGAATTCTATTTTTTTATTCATTTTTGTTATTCTTTAAATAAAAATATAAAGAACTTAAAATAAAAATTCAAATGATTTAAATTTAGAAAGAAAAAAAATGGCCAAAACATCCCTTTCTTTATTCTTCTTTTTTTTCTCTTGATATAATTTCGTTCTCAAAAACATGATTTTCATATAAAAAACTTGAAACTAGATCTTCTTAAGAATAAAACAAATATGTTATCTTGTATGTAAAAAAACAAAAAAAAATTAATTCAATAAAATAATAAAAGGAAATACATTAAAGAATTCTAATCAAATGAAGATTTTGAGGACATGGTCTTGACACGTGTGTTTGGTACAAGCATTAAATTCAGCCCACCGACAAAAGGGTCCAACAAGATGTGGTTATACTTATTATTTCTTTCAGTTATTATCCGGTCTCGGGTCAATAAATTGACTGGATTGACTAAAGAAATAAAAAAATATATGTTTGAGATTTAATATTTAATATTAAAAATATTTATAAATTTTGTAAGTCAATACATGTAGATAATAAGCTTTAAAAAAAATATAAAATGTAGTATAGTTATTTCAAATTAAAAAAAAAGTTTATCTGAATATTGTCATATATATAGTTATTTTACACCCAAAAAAATTAAAAAACCAATGTATTTGAATGATATTAATTTCAGATTTTATTAATTTTTATTGCTTATTTGGATAGTTTTGTAAATGAATTCAAATCAATTCATATATCTGATATATATTTTCCTATGAGATTTATTTATTTTTAATTAATAATTACGTGCAAGGCACAAATAGCACAGATTAATAATTACCTGCTCCCCCAATTCGACCATTGAAGTCCTGAACACAGTCTCAGTTGTAATCAGACAGTTTAACCAGAAAAGAAAATTTCAGCCAGGAATTCTGTGGAGAAAAAAACAAAAATTGTCCCAATAACCTTTTTGAAGATTCGTTGTGTGTATGGGATGAAATTACTTCTATTTTAAGAATTTAAAAAAAAAACATTAAATTAATATTAAAAATAAAAATAATACATTTTTAAATTAAAAAATACCAAGCATACTCTAAATTTCAACACGGCAAGGGCATTTCCCTGCTGGCAAATAATTGACCATGGGAGAGAGATTTTGACTAATATTTGCAGACATCTGTCACAAAACCTGACATTTAAGCTTAATAAATTAGCACCCAGCCAAGTTTAAGAAACTATCAACGCTTTCCTGCACGTCTCATCAACTTTGGCCTAATTATCAAGGGAAAAAAAAAAAACTCATTAATTTCGTAGCAAACTATTAAACATTAAACCTTTTTTCCATATTATATTTAAAAGAAAAACAATTATTTTAAAATATGTTAAAATATTTAATTTTAAAAAAAATTAAGAGCTTTCATTGAAACTCCATTGCTTCACACCAGGAGCCTAATTTTAATTATCTTAGAAGGTGTTTAAAAGTGCGTATCTTTTTAAATGTTTTTTTTATAAATATATTAAAATAATATATATTTATATATTAAAATTTTAGGGGTTTTTTAACATGATAATCAAAATAAAATAAGAACATTAAAAAATTAATTTAAAACAAAAATAAAACAGTTTCAACCGTGATCTCTCAATCATACTCTTATACCACGTTTAAGGTTGCAATCACCCAATTTTCTTTTTTATTATTTTAATATGCTAATACTAAAAATAATTTTTAATACATCAAGGGAAAATCATGTGTAGAACCTTACCTGTAAAAGGGCTGGCAGAAGCGGCTTCAGTCAACTGCAGCGCTATTCAAATACACCATTGTCAAGTTGAACCGCTATTAAGAGGCTACTTCGCCGTACAAAATTTGCCAGCCGAACAAATGAGACCAGAGAGAAGAACAAGATTACTCCTTCCTTGAGATAAGATATACAAATTTTGAAAAAAATCCACATCCCATTTATTATTAATCATGTTCCATGATTGCTAGTCGCTGTGGAAAACATAAAACCCCTCGAAAGGATTTTAATCATTACAGAATTATCTAAGTATAAATAACTATCGCAGATGATGTATATACAGACACAACAGAAACAATTCGATGTGACAAAATCGGTAGAAGATCAAAAAGCAATTCATTGATTTACCACAAAAGCAGAGCGAGGACCACCAAGAAACCAATCAAAAAGAGGAGATTTTTCAAAACATTATCGGCGTGCTGCCGTCGAGTGGTTGCCGGAGGGAATCGGTGTGCATGATAGCCGTGAAAACCATGGAGGCCATATGGAAATCCAGATGTTGTTCCATACACAGTAGCATCTGGGAACCCTTGAAACTGAATATTAAACAACGATGGGAAAAGTGAGAGACCACCAAAGGCAGTTGAAAACGTAAAGTTACCCATCCTTGTAGGCGCTGTAGGCATAAATCCTCCTCCGGCCATTCCAAACCCAAAATTGGGTAAAGCATTTGCATCCGGCGGAGGAGCAGTTTCCGGCCTTTGACCAGAGGGGCGGCTAGGAATATCAATTCCCGGATAAGATTTAGATCGAGGGTCAGCCTGCGTTTTCCCTCTACCATAAAGAGGAACCAATTTCTCTTCTTGTATGATGGCCTTACAAACTGGGCATTCATGTGATTGCGAATGATGGTGTAGCCATCGGTATAGACAGGGCCAGCAAAAGAGATGACCGCAAAGAGTTACGATCGGGTCCTGGGCTAACTCAAAGCAAATATTGCATTCAAAATCGCCTGCATCATTGCCATTATTGCTCGAAAAGGACGAGCTCTCCGGAGGCACACTTGTCGTTTCTTCAAATCCACTTTCCATCTCTTTTATCCAAAAACCCTCAAAATCAACAGCCTGTAATCACATAAAATCCTCAGGTATCATCAAGAGCAACAAGTTTTATGCTTCAATTCTCTGTAACCTTTAAGCACAAAAAAATCTCCAAAAATCGAACCTATTCCACAAATCCAGCATCAAACAACCTAATCAAATTAAACTAACCCCATTCCAATGAATCACAAGATCATAAAAAATGTCGTCAGAAAAATGTAAAATGACCCGTCATAATTCAGCCTGTCAAAACCTTCAAAACGATAAAAAGTTCTTAACTATATAAATCAAACAGGTGAACTAAATAAATAAAAAACAAATAAAAAACCATTAAAATCCTCTAAAACTTCACCCAAATCATATATTAACATAAACAATAAAACACTCAAAGCAAAACTTCATATGGAGACAGAAACCAATAGCACTCACCTTTATCAAGAGGGACAGGAAAAGAAAAAAAAGGTTTTCTTTTTCTTTTCTTTGATGGAGAATGAGTTTGAGGAGTCTTTAATAGTTAATACTATTTTATTATTAAAATGGAAAATAAAGAAGAAAAGTTCAACTGGAAGATTCTGGATGGGTGTGGCATCCTTTACCTAAACTTACCTTGTAGATTTTCCCTGTTAAACAATGTGCAGGATTTACTTTTTCGGGTGTGATTTGTTGGGCTGGGCCTTGAGAATTGGTTAACATCACCCAGCCTGTTCTACAGGATCTGTTCTATTAAACAATTCTCGTGAGGATGTATTTTTTTTATTGATACAATGAATTTTGATTCCAGTTTTACGTTTGGAGATTTTTTTTATTGTATATATAGAATACAAAATTAATTTTGTCTCATTTTTGGACATCTTAATAGCAGGTAGGAATTCAACTTGAATGAATTAGTGCAGAGTTCTCAAGAAACGTGATATGATAGTAGAGGGTTTGAAATCTACATACTAAGTTTCGAGTTCAAATCAGAACATAAAAGTTTATCTGGATTCATAAATTATACTTTTTAGGATGGGATTTTTTTGAATTCAAAAAAAATATTAGTGTGGAAAATAAGTTATAAATAGAAATTAAAAAGAGGAGTGTGAGTTGGGTTTATTAAACTAGAAGGGCTAACTAATTATTTTGATTGGAAAATAAAGACAAGAAAATAATATAGATAGAAATAAAATAATATAAGGGTTGAACCACCGCCATAATCACCTCCTCGTGCTATTATCAGCTTCTAGGTTTCGAGGGTTGAACCATCACCACAACCTCCTTCTTTATGATAGTTTTGAACAAAATGACCATTGTTTTATTGCTAGATTTTTTGGAACACAACCGGTGGTGGAATAAACTTATAATATATTGACCGAAATTAAGTGAAAAATCCAGAATAATTGAAGATCCTAAACAAAATAAAGTTTATTATGTTATTGTTTCATTTTATGCTTATTATTTCCTAAGAGAAAGGTGAGAAAATACAATACAAAAGCACCTCTAAAACAAAAGAAAAAAACTAACATTTTCGGGTATAACAATTTTTATCTTCTAAAGGATCTATAAAATTTTCACTGGTGATTTGTGTGAATTATTGTTAGAAGCTAGATACTTGAAAAACTTGTGATTTATGACAACTCAACGTTAAAATAATTGTTCAAAATTGAAAAGAACGTCTGGTCTTCAGATAATCTTTGCGTAAATACTAAACAGCTCTAAATCATTTTACAGGATCCTTAGAACTTCTAAAAAAATTAAAATTTCTTATTTTTGTTACATGTATGTCCTTTAAGAAACTAAATGGTTAGATCTTACCGAGCATTATTTCATACTACTTTGCTATCCAACAAATTTCATCTTAGGTAAACTTCAATTTTATCTCTATAGAATTATCAATATTCCACCAATAACTTTATAGTTTTTATTTTTTTTTAATGTTACCTTTCTAATATTCTAGAAGTCTCCTAATTATTAAATTATTAAATTACCACCTTTTGAAAATTAGTTTTTGAGTTATATATAGTTTTGTAAATTCTTTTGCACAATATCTTAGCATATATAAGGACTTCAAAGGAAAAAATGAGGAGTAAACTTTTTAAACATTATTAAGTGTAACTTTAAAATATTTTAAATTAAGTCGTACAAATGAAATATTAATATACCTATCCTATAAGGGCAAATGTATACTTTACCTTTTCTTTTTTCTAATTAAATAGTTGATAGTGTAATAAAGATTGTTTTTTAAAGTATTTTTTATTTGAAAATATATAACGATAATATTATTTTTTATTTTAAAAAAATTATTTTTAATATTAATATATTAAAACAATTGAAAATATTAAAATAAATTAAATTTTTAGAGAACACAATATCCACCATGTTCACCTTAACTCTTAAAAAATATATTTTATAGATTTAAATGAACGATTAATATTATTCACAACCAAGGAAATGCTTAGCTTCAATTATTACATAGAATTCCTCTTTTCTTTTCTTTTTCTTAAGAATGACAATATTAATCTATGGATGTTTTTATCCATTTTTTCATTTATAAAAGATTTAATTATAACTTTAGTATAATATAATATAATAATTAATTAGTTCTTGTAGTTTCACACTACATATTTAATCTATGCAAATTGAATCTATTAAAACTTATTCTTTTAATAAATTTCACATTATTTATCAATTTTTCTCTGTTTTTTTATATATACAGAAAGAGGGAGGAAAAAAATAAGGTGGAGGAGAGAATAAGATGGGAAATTTTGAACTAAAAACTGAGAATGATCACTGGTGATCAAGTTATCATTTTATTACCTCTTATTTATACTACAGAAATCAATTAATTTGTTTTTGATTATAGAGAAATGATCAAACTTATTGCAGTTTGGCCCTCAATGGATCCTCCAATGTTCCAATCACACATCTATACGATATGTGAATCATGCATCTTGTAATGGCATCAAGTGATTCTACCAATTATTACTACTTAAATTTGAGAAAAAAATAAAAAATAAAACTTCATTTGCCAACCATAACAAATATATCTAGATATTAAAAAATCTTTCTTATGGTGTGGGACGAATTATAAAGCTTCTGCAATGGTAACCGTTGATACCAGCACCCACAAGACAAGCTCCCCCTGCCTCACTATCTCAGTAAATACTCTGCCTAGGAGATTCTTCAACAAAATTGCTAATGTTAATTTCTCAATTGGTATCAACGGTTTAGAATATTTTTCCAGCTTGATCAAATGATGTGATTTGCTCCAGAGATGATGAATGCGGGCAACAAGCTTTTTGAAGCTCATTGTACCTCTTCAAATCAAAATTGTAGAGTTTCAGGAGCTGCTTCTGCTTGGCTGTAAACCTGCTCAGATAGAACCCCTGAAAAGAAGGTTCCTTTGATGTCCTGAGGAAGAAGGCGTAGCTGGCCATGAAATAAATTGACGTCAAATAAAAGCAGACCGGCTCCATGACATCCCATGTAAGTTCCCAGAATGTCAGTCTCATGAAACCAGCTGTCTGAATAACTAAGAAAACAAGGCCACCCCATAGTTCCCGGCGAACCAGAGTCCTGGCCTTCTGATCAATTGCAGCTTTCTGTTTCTCCATTTCTTGCAGCTCCTTTCTTCTTGGATCACCGGGGCTGGCTGCCGGGAATGGAATTAGGCCTCCAATTGCTTTCAATACCTGTATTTAACAGATATTGAAAAGAATCGTTTGTGTAAAAGACAACTCTACTAGACTAAGCATATTAATTATGTTAGTGGATTGACAAGGTTATGATTAGAGGGAGCATAAATCTATCTCCCACGAAAGATATCAGTAAATCAATATCAAACTGTAATCACTGACCAGCAGGGTTGGTTACCCTTGAATTCAGATTGCAAATCCAAGAAACAAAAGTTATAAAAACCTCGTTTGAAAAAGCGTAATAATCAGCATAGAAACAAAGAGTCAGAAAATAGCTTGGTCATTGTGTTAGGAATATTCATCATATACACCTTGTCAGCTACAGCCTGGCAGCTGACCTGTTTTCCAGACCATGCTAGCTAGACTTTTTCAAAAACACCTGATCAAAACACAAATATTAAAAGGGAAAAAAAAACATAAATTCTTATCCTCCCAACTTTTTGACACTTCTGTTATTAAAAAACAAAAAGCAACTCCTTTGTCAAGTTGTATCTTTTATCTTTCAGCAAAAGAAACTATCTTGGTAAATTCATGTCGATTTGTTGAATAATATCACTGATTCTAAGGTTCATGTCAAGATTATTATGAATTATAAGCTCTGATCATCAAGTATAGAACCCCTAATTCCACCACCACCACTTTTAGACATCCAAATTTAACTCAAGCCAACCCAATTAAATTTACATTTCCTCCATCAACAACCAACTAAATGTCCATCTCTCTCACTGTTTTTTTTTTTTTTTATATTCCCCACTAAAAAAATAAATTACCCACTTCAATTTTTTTTCCACTCCCAATTTCTCTCTATCTGATTTTAGTTATTTTAATTAGATAATCTTTTTTTTCTTTCGGGAATATCTAAATGCACCACAAGTGTGAATCAAATCTTGTCACTGAAGAAACTGAATGGCCCTTAGATCTGGAGTGAAACAATAAAAGTTTCATTTTCCTGCCGAAAGAAAACACAAAAAATGTGTATAAAGAACATATCAGTTTTCAGCTTTCCAGAAACTAAAGAAAATACCAAAACAAATTGTATTTATCTGTTAAATAAAGGTTAAATTGCACTCAATTTAACCTTCACAGAATCATTATTGCCATTTTTAAATCCGTAAAACAAATTTAACATTATACATTAATTAAAGTGCTAAAGAAACAATAAAAAGTTGAGATTTTTACCTGCTCTGGTTTTAGCAGAACAAGATTTCCAAGGATAACAACAGTCCCAGATTCATCAAGACTCCTTGCTACCAGAATACCATTCTCAAGATCCGAACAACTCTCACAGCACACCCCAACAAACTCCGAATAACTAATCCACGTTTTCTCCATCTCTCTCAGCCTCAATTTCACCCCCTCCAACTGAGCCGCATTCAACAACTTCCTGGCAACCTCCACCGTCAACCCCTCCTCTGCCGCCACTTCGGGAGGTGGGGTCAGACCATCCAACCGGATCCTATCCCTCATGATGTCAAAACCCCGAATTTTATCAATCAAGCCCTCTCCAATCGGCAGTTGCCGTAGCTCAGGCGATAAAATGGCAGGTTTGTGAAATAATCGTCGGATAGTGCCGGATTCTCCAGGGCGATCGGGTCTGATGAGGGGTTGACCAGCATGTTGAAGGATTCGGGTTTGGAACGAAGAGAAGATGCGGCAATTGGTCACGTATTGGTTGGATATTTTGGAGAAAGCAAAGAGACGCGCTGCTATGGATTTGTTTAGCGACATTGTTGTAATAGAAATGGAAACCTTAAAAAGAAACGAAAGTGAAAAAGGGACGAAGAGGGAGGTTTTGCCCTACGGCGGCGCTCTACAGAATTGGATGCATTTGGTATTGTTTTGCAGTGAAATGGGAAAGGGAAGATGTGGCCTTTTATATAGTTGTCAGGATTGAAATTGGATGAATTGGATGCATTTGGTATTGTTTTACAGAATTGAAATATATTCGCTTCGAGAAATTGAGAGGTTGAGTACACGGGGCCCGATCACGAGGTTAAATATCGTGACCCTTGCTACCGTACACGTGGTTGGACAGTTTTGGTAGACTGTAAACACCGGCAAGCACCGTCTCCTCATAAGAAATCTACACCTATAGAAGGCTGAAAACTTTTAAGAGGTACGAGAAATATCATGGGGTCTTGATTAATCACCGTACACGTGTTGGCAAATTTTGGAGACCAACACCGGCAAGCACCGTCCGATCGTAAGAAATTTACAAATGGAAGGGTGAAAACTGTTGAGAGGATGATGTTGACTTAAAACTGAAGTAGCACGATCATATTGAACACGTGTAAGAGGGCGGAGGAATCATTATCTGATGAATATAAAAGCTAAAATAGACTTGATTACATGGGATAAGAAGGGTGTATTGCAAGAGTGGAAAATTGGAATTAGACAGCTCAGGTTACTTGATAAGGTCTAATTGCGTCCACGCAAACGTGTCACCACATATCTAGTATGAACATGTCTAAGAACATACTCTTTCTTCACGTAAATTTCTCATTTTAATTTAAAATTTAAAATAGATTAAAATAGATTTTATTTCATTTTCATTTTGTAAACTGCTCAAATTTTAGCCCAACATTTCATTTTGGTTGTTGTGTTGTCAAATAGTATTATTTTTTTGTTCCTTTTTTAAAAAAAAAATCTTAGTCTTTTTGTATCAATAATATCTTTTAATTTAATCGATGTATCATAATAAAATATTAATATAAATTTCCTGATATATTATTTAATTTCATATTAAAATCTTAAGGTAATCAAAATTTAAAAAAACTTTGTGAGATTGTCAATGGTATTTTTATAATATTATTTCAAAATATTATTTTTTGTATTTTTTTAAGATTGATTTTTTATAAATTTCATCATTGAATAATAAATTTATTAATAATTGAGTTTCATAGTTTTATTTATTTATTTTATTTGGGATTATTATGGTCTCATAACATGGACCTATTCAATATGTTTTTGTCTCAATAGTTTTTTTTTTAAATATTTAATCTTGATTTCTTATATCAAACTATATTCTTACAAGTTGTCTAATTTGTTTTTAGACTCATTGAATAAATCGAGTTATAATGATTCAACTCTTATTTTTTTCTTGTGTTTGAAATTTGAATTGTATATTTTCAAATTTTATTTTGAATTTAAATTAAATTTATATTTGTTAAATTGATAATTTGAATTGTATATTATATGACACGTTGACTCGCGATCCAATCATATACTGGATAATTGGAAAAAAAATATTATTATAGCTAAATTATTTTGGAATTTTTTAATATATAAGAAAATTAAAGATTAAATTAATTTGAGTAAATTAAAGATTAATATTCTAACTTGCAATGAGGTCATAGGTTGACTTAACTTTCAAGTAACTATCATGTACTTAAGATTAAAAAAAATATATATAGTTGGCACAGGGGGAGGGATCACAGTTTCAAATAGTTTCATGTTTAGCTAGCTTTTTAAAACGATCCTAACCCGCCGAGAATTGCCAAGAAACAAAAGTGTAAACGCAGTTTCAGCAATAATTTTAGCCTCGTAAGAATTTGCTTTTACCTTTGAACCCATCCTAGTTACAGGAGAGGAAGTTATGGGACTGCTGTTTTCTTTCCACCTGCAACAGTCTTTTTCAAAGGGTAAAATCTCACACCCAAAAACTCATATGCCACACTGGTATTCTTGCACAAACCCTAGTGGAAACGTTGGCCCACCAGCATTTTGAGGCACCATAATGGAATTCACACCAAGGATTCCTCAAACAAACATCAATTAATAATTATTATTATTATTTTAACATGGATGTCTAAACCAGTTTGTGCACATCTTAACTAATTCCTTGAACTCTGAAGTTAACGACCATGTAAATCTTCAGTGGTTATTATATTTACAATTATAGAGTTAGAACCTGAGATCACAAAAAAAACTAACATCTTAATTTCAAGTTATTATCGTTGTGCTATCTACTAGATTACCGCTACATGGTTATTAATCAATAATTATTGCTCCAATTGGTGATGTAAGGAACATGTGCTTTGGTTCCCATTTGTCTTTGACTGATGTTGGAATGTGAGGTGAGCAAATTTTTATTTTTTTTTAATGAGAAAAAACATCTTGTCCATGTAAAGCTGGGGAATGGAATCAAAGTGCCCAAAGTCTCACGCTTGCACCCATTCATATTTACACTAAAATCACAAATAAAGCAGCATTGTATTTGTGGATGTATGTGGCGAAAGATAAGAGAGGACAATGCAGTGCAGCAATGGCAACGCATAAGATCTTGGTTACATTTTTCAGATCAAACTTAAGAGGAGAAATCAACTTCTGAATTTGGAGAACTAATCCAACCTAGATCGAGTGTGTGATGCTTAGTCCCTATATTATCACGTCCCATGCGCGTATGTAAAAACGAGTGGAAGGAGCCTAGTCCTTGATGATCATGAAGTTGGAAATAACTTGAAAAAATCTTTATAAAATAAACTTTTTTTTGTTTTTCTTTGTATTCTATCGTAGTTTTGATAAACCTCACACACACACATCTATAGAAACCTTTTTTATTTTTACTTTTTTCCTGATTAATGACCTGATTTATTCATACTATTTCTCTTATTATCCTTGTATACATAATTGAGTCAATTTTATCTTTAAATAAATAATAAGAGAATAAGTTCAACAACTTAATAAATAGATAATGTTCAATATACATACACAAGATAATACACGTGAGCACACAATATGACTGTATATTCTTACAAGAAAGTTTCAAAGATAAATCATAACAAGAATACCATATGGTTCATGTATGGTTTTACTGAAACTTTATTTCAAAGAAATTTAGTTTTCATATATAAAATTTAGTTTTAATATATGAAATTAGTCCGAAAGAAAACAACTTTGTGCTGTAAATAATTTTTGAACTGAAAAAAGTCATCTTGTTTGAATAGAATAATCATCAATAAGCTTTTAAATGTGTATTTGGTAATGTAATATATGATGCTTTCATAAAAATATTTTTTAATTCAAATAATAATATGTTTAGATTTATTTTATTTTGATTTTTTATATCAACACATTGAAAAGCATTAATTTAGTTTTTTCTTCAAATTATCATACGGAGATTATCAATGAAGTTTAAGGTCCAATGTCAATTGCAACTTAGAGTACTTTCTACAAGTTTGATTCCTCGCGCAAACATTTTTTTAAGTAATTATAAAATCGTTTGAGTACCAGTAGATTTATTTTCTTTTCGTCATGTTGATTCAACCCTTTTTCTTCTTTAACCTCACCAAACTTCACGAGAATCATACGTGAGTTTAGCAGAGAACACGGCTGGAGGGCTGTGCATGCAATCATAATTGAAGGCACAAAGACAACCTGCTTGTTCTAGCTACCCAACCTGTTTGGCACTTGCGAACTGTCAAACTCACATCTAGATTTGGGCAACGTGTGAGCAAAACCTTGGAATAATGCCAGTGCTTCTCTCACATATTTTAGGTTAGAGTATGATGTTAAATTTTGAGAAATGAACAAACTCATAGATTGTTTAATTGTAAAAATAATTAAAAATCTTACTATGATATTTAAAAGGGAGAACAGAAAAGCGCATAATTAGAAGAAAATAATCTGGAAAAACAAAGACCTGGAGAATAGAAGAAAAATTAGGGTTGGAAAAGCATAAATCTTTAAAAAGAAATCATCGTAATCTAAACTATATATATAAAAAGCCTCTAAAATAACCAACTATTCAGTTAAAGGCTTGCTATAACAAAACTGAAACTCAAATAATCTAAATCAAACAACAAAACTCAAATAAATGAATCTCCTTACTGATAAACAATGATTAGGCTATCCTCTATCATAAAAAATCATACATGTGAGTGAACTATAATCGCTGGAGAAGAAAATGAATCCAAGTAGATGTGCTCTGGATATAAAACCACAACATAGACCACCACAATGAACAACTAAGTTGTTCAGGAGTTGAAGCAGCATCAGCACATTTGTCACAGAACAACAGTAATATCACCGGTAGGAAGGGATGGGATTCTGATTTCACCCTATCACCATGTAGAAAAGAACTTGGAAAACATCAGCAAACGCAGTTCTGTCTTGTCTGTGCTTACGAAGTTGATAGAGACACTCAGAATACAGTTGATTGAGAAACTCGTAACACAAGCATGCCAAAACGAGAACCCTATCTAAGTGGCAATTTGACTCTCCATAGCTGAGAGCAGCCATTACCCCTGCCCCTCTCCTGTGCCTGTACATGGTGCTGTCAGCTCGCCCATACAATCTACTTACAGCATGCCACAGTATACCTTTTCTTGGCGATGCCATCAGCATGAGAACGCTTATCCATAATGGTGTCAAGATACCAAATGGCTGGCAAAAAGAAGGTTACAAATCTTTTCCCCCATCGGGACACTATTCTGATGATGATTATTAATCAGCAGTCCCTTCTTTTCCTTCCTAAATGTTTTTGCTTCGCTAATTCTGCCGCTTCTTTCTAGACCAGCTAGTAGAACATTGTAAGTACCTAAAGAAGGATGTATCCCTTCCCTTTTCATGTCTTCGTAAATCTGAAGTGCTTTTTGTGGACTACCAGCAGAGAAATATACGCTAACTAGAGCAGTATAAGTGGCAGTGCACTTCTGGCCTTCAGGCAATAAATCAAAAATCTTTACAGCACAAGTGGGCCTTTTAGCGCACCCAAGCCTATAAATTAAGAGTGAAGCTTGATACGCTCCAAGAGAATGCCCAGCCAGAGTCATTTTTTCAGCAATGTCCACAACCTTCAGAGATGTGTCTGATCTTATCGACATGCCTATCAAAGCAAGATATGATGTTCTTTCAAGTTCTATACCCATTTTCATGCTGTATTCAAAGGCCAACAAAGCACCATCAGGTCTTTGGTGGTCACAGTTTCTTTCAATGATGGTTGCAACAATCCAAGAATCCAGTGGTATATTCTTATCCATTGTTCCAGCAAGCAAATGGTCAACTGCTACGAGATTGTGCTTTCTCAAGAGTATCAATACAAGACCTCTATCTAAATCATCATCACCAACAGTTTTCAAAGTCTCCAAGGCATCCACATCACCAAATGATTCAGTATCAATATGACGATTAACTTTCCTGAGGAGAGCATCACTCTCACCAGCATCTTTTAGAGTTTTGAGTGCTTCCATATATACAGGGTAGCGAAGAACGAGATGATTTTGTTTCATATATTGAAGAATCTGGATCATTGTCATTGTCTCCCCTGCTTTGCAACACCTCTGAACCAAAATGTTGCATGCAGCTTTATCAGGTTGTACCCCTGCTTCTTGCATTTTGCTAAAAATTTCAAGGGTTTCTTGGTATTTGCCTGGAAACCATCACAAAATTTAAATTAAAGTCCTAAAAATACAATACTCCAAACAAATATAGCCCAATACTGGAAAAGCAATGCATGGTAAAAGTTGTAAGTTTAAAGCACCAGTAACGAAATGCTAACATGAAAAGCCATCTCCTGAACTGCTAAAAAACTATTGAATTTGTTCTGAACTGACATTCCATATTTTTATCCTACAGTTTTGTTTTTTGGTAATCACGTGTGGCGTGGCCAGCGCAGGCCATGCCTTGCATCACCCACATTAGCTTTCTCCATTAGTTCAGTGTTGTATAGTAACAGAAATACTTGTTGAGGAGGCACAATCAATTGTCTAGAAGTTGAGGATCATTTCAAAACATCACTAAAGTTCATGGGAGATTCTTTTTAGACCATAACAAAAATTTCACAAACTTTCATCAAGCTTATTTAAGCTTTTGCCATGGCAGACTTATTGTTCGATCATCAAATGAAAGCAAGTCACAAGCCTCAAACGCAAAATAAATATCTTCAAAGCATCAACAGTTATACTGATTTTTGCACAAAACATCATAATTGACCAAAACTAGATTCAAAGTTTTCCATCTAAAGAAGCCTTCATATCATCAAACCCACCACCCAGAAAAACAACACTCACACGGACAAAACAACAAACACAGAGGGCGCAATTAAATCTCACTCACCAGAAACAACAAGATGCTCCATTAAAACAGTATACGTATGACAATTTGGAGAAATCCCAGATTCAAGCATCTCCTTATAAACACCAATACCCTCTTTCACTCTCTTATTATCGAGCAAAACCTTTAGATAAGCCGTATACGAAACAACAGTAGGAAAACACCTATTTTCTCTCATTTCTTTCCAAATTTCCACTGCTCCGTCAACATCACCAGACTTTGAAACCCAATTCAAGATTGAAGTATAGGTAACAACATCAATTTTTAACCCCATTTCTTGCATTTTCTTGAATACATACTTCATCGATTCAATCCTTCCAGCTTCTCCAAAAATATCGAGCATGGTTGTGTAAGTAAACTGGTCATGTTTAAACCGTTTCAACTTTGAAGCCCAGCTGAAAAAAAGCCAGGCCTTTTCCATTGGTGGATGGGTTTTAAGTATTTGATTGACTGTAAAAGAATCCCATTTGATATTTAGTTTTGTTAGCTCTTCTTGTGCCGAGTCCCATGTTGAGTATTTCAAGATATTGTATATGTTTGAGATGATGTTCCTCATGTAAGTTTTTTGGGGCTCTGTTACATTTGACAATGGTGACTTGGGATTTGGGTTTCTTGATTTTCTGGTGAAATTTTGAGGTTTGGATTGGTGAAAACATTTTATGGGAATCTTGAAATAGTGAGATGGGAAAATTGTGTTGATAGATTGAGACAACCATTTTTTTGTGAGAAATGTCTTGGGAGTTTTGAATGGCAACATATATAAATATTTACGAGGATCCAAACTCTACATGGGAAACGAACGCCAGAGCTCGGTCTGTGGAGGAAATTTAGAAAAGAGAAGAAACGCGCGGAATGAAGAGTGGTGGTGTTGTTAACATGGGCCAGATGAGAAGGCTGCACCTGTCCACAGAAAAAACACACTAGATGAGTGAAAACAGGCTTTTTAAGTTTTAACTTTTAATGTCTACTGTACTTAAAAAAAATTGATATTTTTTTATTTTTTAAACATTATTTTTAATATTAATATATAAAATGATCTAAGACAAACTATCATAATGACATGCTTGTGGAGGGATGACATATCTTGTAATGACAAAATTGATCATGTTAGCCACACCATAAACACTTGATGGGCAACTGATGTGCTCGAGGTATGAACCATTAACCACATGCTTTATGTCCTATAATTCAAGACTGGGCTCTCAACTAACAAAGTTTAAAGTCATGATGGGTCACAAAGTTCATCCGAATATTTCAGACTCACTGTATATTCTTTCCTAAGCTATGTATCACACGTAACACAATCTCACTAACTTCTTTTCTCCAATAGAAGTGTTATATTAGGTTTTATTTTCTGTCTTTTTTTCCAAGATAAACATATAAATAGCTAATTAAATATTATTAATTACTCTATCAACATGATAAATCTTTCACACTCGAACTCCTTCATAACCATCTTTCAACCTTTAAAAAACTTGAATCATGATGGGTTTTCGACAAACCTCATCATCATCATCATCATCCAACAAATTGTATTTACCAACCATAGCCTATCTTCGATTCTGACTTTAAAAAATAAAAGGCACAAGTGACTCAACCTGATCTCAGTTTCTCCACTCACGACTCGTCACCAACAATGTTTCTCCACGAATCAAGAATTAAAGTTTATTAACAAGACTCACGATTCGACATTCCTCCAACCAGCTCATGCTCTCCACCAATGGATTCCAATTCCCAGTGATCGTCACAACTCATTTGTCTTTCTTTCCACTACCCTATAGGAAAGTAGCGTTAAATTATTTTGGGAGGGGAGTTTTAAGTAAAACTATTCATTGTAAATGACTGTAATAACCTTATGAATAAAGGAAGGATTGTGTGGATTAATTTTCAATATTGTGAGGAAGACTCTGTCGGAAATAAAAATCCCAGCAGCATTTCAGCGAGAGAAAAACCTGTTGAGTACTTTGCTTTTTTGAATAATATATATACTATATTCAAACACAGCACTCATCAAAGTCGTTGTAGTATAGTGGTAAGTATTCCCGCCTGTCACGCGGGTGACCCGGGTTCGATCCCCGGCAACGGCGCTAATATTTTTTTGCCACATACGTGACCTTGCTCAACTTGCTGCTCCTAGAAAAACTTCATGTACGGATTTGATAGAGAAATTTATATTTTCCAAAGTTCTTCCCTACTCCCAGCAAAGATTTTGAGCCAAGGAATCCCGATCCAAAGCAGAAACTATATTGAGTGCACTGCTAGTTTCCATCAATGCAGATGCCTCAAAATCTATGAAGGCATTCTTCATCTAGACACAAGAACCAGGAGAGAATTACGTTCTGAAATATAATTTTTGTTCTCTTTGCTTTGCAGTTCTTAAAACACACTGAATAGCACAAGACACAAATGATACATCATTCTTGTTTATGAGCAATGAAAACTTAAGCACGGGGAGAAAACTAAGGTGTCCCTACTGCTATTAATCTGAATCGCAATGTTGTTACAACCTCTCCGAGAAAACATTGATGCAATAATCTTTCTTTGAAAACTGTAGAGAGATCTAGCTTTACAAAAACACCAGGCAACCGAGAAAAAATTGAAATACAAGATCAATTAGTTTTGCCTGTAAGCAATGTAATTAGCCAATGCAATCAACGGAGCCGCCTTCTCTTGATCAAATCCAGCAAGCAACTCCTTAGCGTCGTTAAGCAACTTCTCAGCAAACTCCCTAGACTTCTCAATCCCCATTAACTTAGGATAAGTTACTTTATCCGCAACCAGATCTTTCCCTGCAGTTTTCCCCAATTCTTGTGAAGATTTGGTAACGTCAAGAATATCATCTACTACTTGAAACAGCAATCCAATGCTCCTCGCGTATCTCCTCAATTTCTCAACTTCCTCATCGGTCCCTCCACCTAATATAGCCCCTAAAACAACCGCACCTTCCAATAACTTAGCAGTCTTATGAACATGAATAAACTCAAGCTGTTCCAGCCCCACTTCGGACAGCCCTTCAGAACAAATATCCACAACTTGCCCAGCAACAAGTCCTTCAGCACCAATCGCTTTCGCCAATTCAGCAACTGCACGAACAATTCTAAGAGGCGAAACATTGAGTGTATACACTGCAATATATTCAAATGCAAATGCCAGTAAAGCATCCCCTGCCAAAACCGCAACATCCTCGCCAAAAACAATATGATTGGTGGGTTTTCCGCGGCGAAGATCATCATTATCCATACAAGGAAGATCATCGTGCATTAATGACATGGTATGGATCATTTCTACAGCACAAGCACCAGGCATAGCCATGGATTCAAACCCACCAACAAGTTCACAAGCAGCTAGACAAAGCATTGGCCTAACCCTCTTCCCCCCAGCCAAAAGAGAGTAACGCATAGACTCATGGATTTTAGCCGGTTCCTTAAGAGAAACAGCAGTATCTAATGCTTTGTTAACAGAATTGGCTTTCTGTAGCATATAAGACTTGAAATCAAAAGTGGGTCTGTGATGATCTTCTTGAGTAGTCTCTTCTTTTGTAAGAACTGCACAAATTGAAGACATGGGTTTTCTCTGTTTTCGATTTATCGAAGGGATTTGAAGGGTTTTATGGCCCGGGGAAAAGAAGTTTGACATGGGTCTGGATCTGAATCTTGTTTCTTTGTTGATGACTGAAGTTATCTGAACCCATGGACCCAGATTCACAGAAGTCATTTTTTCTTTTTCTTTTTTTTCTTTTTGTTTTTCTTTCGTGTGTGAGAGAGAGATTGTTGCAACTCTGTGAACGTGAGTTGATGAAACCAATGGGGGATTTGCCTTGGTGGGTATCTATATAATTGTAATAAAAAACTGAAGCGCAAGTGTAAAACAGTTTAGGTTAGGTCTGAACAATAGGGCTAAAGGTTGGCAATGAGAGTTCATCTTAGCCATAGATGGAATAACATTTGAGTGTCCATAAATGAGTATGACTTTCCTACAACAAGTACTGAGAAAACGAAGGTATCCAGAGAGAGAAATAGGAATCTAGAGAGGGATTGGAATTGGAAATTTTGGACAGAGAGAGTGGGTGCAGGAACTGTTATGCTGAAGCTAAAACCAATGGAAATGAGAAGTGTGGAAGATAGGATTTTGGATAGGATTGGATGGATCTTATAGGACGTATTATCAGATTCTTTTCATAAGCTTGCGTGAATTGTCAGAATTTAAAACGTTTATGAAAGTTATAATTCAAGTTTTATGGAGTTTTTATTTATTTATTTTTTCAAAGTATCATAAGAAAATGTTGGTGGTGGTATATTGAAGGGTTTTTTTATGGATAATTATGTTAAAAATCAATTAATTTTTGGAATGGTTGTGTAAAGAATTAATGAGCTTGAGAAATGAAATGGTATGAATAAAAGAACATGGGATTATGTTGAAATTTGCTTGAATTGTTGTGTAGAATTGTATATTGAAATTACATTTAAAACAAATGCGTATACATGGGATATTAATTTAGTACATGTTTGGAAGTATGATTGATTATTTTTAAAAGTGTTTTTCATTCAGAAATATATTATAATAAGGTTCTTTTTATTTTAAAAAAATATTTTTAATATCAGTACATAAAAATGATCTAAAAATATCAAAAAAAATTAATTTAAAATGAAAAATAATTTTTTTCAATAATATTTTTAAAACGTAATAGCAGCCAGGGTCTTAAAACAAAACAAACATGGAATGCTAAATTCAGCCTGGTTAAGAGAGGAAAGAGAAGGACTTTGAATACAATGGTGTGTTATATTAATATGATAGGACTTGAACTAAAATAATTTTAAATGATCCTTGAATAACAAATTGAAAGGAGTGGCTTGAAAAATAAATGGTAGGTTGTGTTCATGTACTTTTGTTTTTTTAACTTAGAATAAAAAAAAATGTTAATGTATAAAGGTTGGTAAGAGAGTTGCCTATAATCTATTTTGATCATAGCTGTCAATTTCGTGTCGTTCTGGCCAGAATGGCCGGAACGTGCCATGCCAGTGAGAAAATCAGGACAAAACGATGTCGGTTTCGTCTCGATTTTCATTCCGGCCCGTTCCGGAAATTCCAGCCGGAACGCCTCGGTTCCGTTCCGGGTGTGCCGTTCCGGTATCAAAATTAAAACAACACCGTTCAATTTGTCAATTTCGTCTCCAATTTAAATCACACACATAGTCACATACAATTAAAGTTTCGTACTTCAAGAAACCAAAACTTGAAAATTCCCACGCAATCAAGAATGGCATTAACCTCCGGGTTCTCGCATTAGCATTTGAAAAGTTCAAACAGAAAAGCAGTTTTTCTTCTTTTTTTGACCAATTTTTTTTGTGTTCTTGAAGTACAGCGACCAGAACAGCACGCCAAAATATTTCGAAATCGGAATATTCTGTTCCAATCAAAAAACCGGAACGACGATCGGAACGATATTGACGACTATGATTTTGATATTATTTGATGCTTACAAATAAGATCACGGCATGATGTTAGCCTAAATTATTCTCAATAAAATAGTATCTTAATATATATATTTAACAAACAACCGATATTAAAATCAAATATAAATTGCTTTCCCAACGTATAATTTGTGGATTCAAAACATGTTCCACGAGAAATCCGGCCGGAACAATGTTTCATGTTCATATTCTGTCATTAGCTTGATTTGACAAGGTAGACACGTTTATCGTGGAAGAGCTTGACCCGCAGCCGATGGCTTCAATTACAGCTGGTGTGAAATACAGCACGTGTGAAGTACAGCACGTGTTTTCTGAAAAATTAAGTTTCAGGATCAGGAATCATTCTAACATTCAAGACTACATAGTACATACTGGGCCTATAAAAATTGACTGATAGTCTTGGTTAAAGCCTATATATCGACAGGCATGGTTTAGATTTTTGGAGCCATTAGTGTTTGTCTTGGTACTTACATATACTTTCCAAGAAATGTTCTCTTACTGGTATCTTTAATAAACATTAGTATTTTGGCATGTGTTTTGCAAACAAATAAATATTTTTATACTATTTCGTAATATATTAATAATTAACTTCTTACTTAATTTTTATAAATGAGTAAATTTATAAATTATGAGGTTATTTACCCGCACGCTGCGCTGAGTTTTTTTCATGTAGAAAATTAATTGTTTTTTATATGTTATAATTAATTATTTAAATAATAAAATTTTAATAGATCAAATCTGTTAGAAATGAGTTTTTTCCCCGCTTAAAAGGAACAGTGAAATCGAAACGTAGGGGAAGTGGTCCGTATATTTTGAATTGTAGATAACTTGGGTAAATTTTTCTACCCATTTTGTTTGTAAGTTGTATTTTTTCTCCAGTAATATCATATCTGAAATATTAAACATTTTTTTTCTTACAAAAACATCTCAAATCCAACAATCAAATATTTCTAAGAAATAAGCTTAAACAAAAGAGGACAAAATTAGAATTAAAAGTTTTTATTTTATTTTATAAGATTTATTCCTCATATTATTATATTAAAAATATTTAAGAACACTTATATTATCTATTTGTTCTTCCAAAAATCCAAGGTCATTTTTTCTGTCTATATATATATATATATTCAGGTGCTAATATTAAATAAATATTAAAGTATATAATTAGTCTCACATATTTATCAGGAAAAAAAACCTAAATAAATGACAAAATAAAAATAAATATAGGTAGATTAAAAAAAAAATTGACCTGAAAGATAAATAAAAATAATCTAAAAAACAACAAAAAGAAAAAATAATAAATATCATTTTTCAAATGAACATCAACAGAAATTAAAATGTTAATATTTTAAAAAAAAAACCTTAACAGCAGTAGAGATAATAAAAATTGGTGATGCCATAATTATTGTTCGAAAAAAAAATATTCTATAATTTTTTATTTTATAAGATTTATGACTCATATTATTATATTAAAATTATTTCAGAACAATGATAGTATTTTTTTCCTAAAAAATCTAGGTTGTATATATATATATATATATATATATATATATATATATCAATCTTAAAATGATCATTAACACAAATTAAAATGTAAAAAAAAAAATAACTGTGGAAATAATAAAAATTGGCGAGACCATATTTATTGTAAAAAAAAAAAAACTCCATAATTTTTTTTATTTTATAAGATTTATTACTCATATTATTATATTAAAAGTATTTAAGAGCAATGATAGTAAAATTAAATAAATATCAAAAAATCTAATTAGTCTGGCATATTTAAAAGAAAACAAAACTAATAAATAATCATTATCATTATTTTGAATGTTTTATCAATAATAATATGAAATTATATGACTTGAAGAGGAAAAAAGATAAATCATAATAATTATTAATTTTTAAATGATTACCAGCACATATAAAAATCTGAACATTAAAAAAAAAACTTAATAACATTAAAAATGAAGAAAATTTGAAAATAGAAACTAATAGCATGTATATATAAATATGGACAAAAATATATATAAAAAAATAAAGGAATGAAAAGTATAAGTGATAAAATTAAAAACAAACATATATAATAAATATAATTTGAAAGACAAAATTGAAATAAATCCAAACATGGATACTAATGAAATTAAATAATTTGAAACAAAACCGAAAATTAAAAGAATTATGACTGAAATGAAACTGAAATTTATACTTAATTTGCATGGAAGGATAACATTGAAATAAATCAAAACTTTGATACTTTATATAATATGGTTTCCAGACCAATTTCTGAAATTCAAAGTATGAGGACCGAAATGAAACTACAATATATAATTAATTTCAATTGAATGATGAAATTGAAACAAATCAAAACCTATATAATAACAATAAGGACCAAACAAACACAATTCCAAGTGTAGGGACTGAAGTTAAATTTCAAAAAAACAGCTGTGTTGACGTCAGCTTGCGCAGGCAGGAGAGAGAAAGTGGGTGAAAATTTTCAAACGACCATTATAACGTCTACGGCCACCGTATAGTTACACGCGCCGCACCAGTGGTAAGAGGGAATTGATGAAAATCATTCTAGATGCCAATTGGATATTTTTGGACACCGGAATATGCCGCACGCGCCGATCGCAAAACACGTGAGCATTGAAAATGGACGGCGCGTCCTGCGACACGCCAACAGTAAAACGGCGAAAATGAATTAAAAAATAGTTAATTACCGGGGCACCCCTAACGATCAAAACATGATTTTGTTGTTTTGTAGGGCTAAAATGGTTATTTGCATTTGCAAATAAATATTAAATATTGACTGAACCAGGTAGTTGGACCGGGCCGGACCGAACCAAAAGTGTGCAATTACCGTGGAACCCCTGTCGCATGTTTTTGTTTTTTCGAGGGATAATTTCGTTAACGCACACCGCAAAAAGACAAAAAACACAGACCAACCGAACCGAAGCAAACCGAACCGAACCGACCCGAAAATTAAACATAACAGTAACCATGAATAGTATTTTATGAGAGGGTGAACAATGCTATCAAATCGTGAGCAGATTTAGCTTTTTAGATAATAATAATAATAATAAAGCAGCAGTGTACAGATCCTATATTTATTTATAACTAACTATATAGAAAGAAAGAAAAAAAATAGATTTGGCAAAAATCCCATAAAATTTAGAAATCAAGACCAATATTTGACAGGATTTTATTGGGGCATATAAAAGTTATTTTGTTACCTTAAAAAAAACTCATAATCTTTACACCAGAAGAACAAGTGATGTTCCTCGTCAATTTCTTTTTTAATTTATCTAGGAAACTTCTTTATCACTAAATAGAAAAAAGCATACGAACAATCTAGAGATTTTTTTTCTCTTTAATTCCTATTATATATATATATATATATATATATATATATATAGCCGTTTTCCATGCAATGTGAGGAATCATTTTCCTTCTGTATTGTCATGAATTTTTTTAGGAAAGTAAATATTTCTTGATTAATGTTGTTTTCTAGTTTTGTTTTTATTATATGTTATAATGTTTTTCTAGTTTTTTTTCTATTTGAAAGGAATAAATTTTCTATTTTATTTTTTCTATTAAGTATTATTAGGATTTCTCTAAAAACAATTTCTTTATGTATAGGGTTGTGATAATCTTTTGGCAAGTGGAGAATAGAATGAATAAAATTAACTACTTTGAAAAGTCTCCCTATAATTACTATGATATTCTTGATCTTTGAAGGTTTTGATTTGTAATAAATTTTATTATCCTTCACTCATGTCAACATCAATTGTTATTGGAGTTTAACGATTCTTCGTGGTTTTGCTTAGAGGTTGTAAGAGATATGTATAAGAGCTTAACGATTCATGGTGGTTAGTTGTTGTATTATTGAATAACCATGACTAAAAAAGGTTGTTGAGCTTGATGTGCTTGTGTAGAAGAGGAAAAAAATGGCAATGAATTAGTATGTTATTTCTATATATATATATATATATATATATATATATATATATATATATATATATATATATAAATTGTTGGCATTGAAAATTCTAATAGTAAGATCCATGATAAAGTGGTTTCCATAAAAGTATTGTGTTTGCACAAAGTTATTAGAAATCCATGATGGAGTGGTCCCCACACAAAGAATGTTTATGCAAGACAATTGATGCAAGAGCTTTTTAGGAAAATAAGTATTTTACTTTGTATTTTAACGTTGTTCTAATTTTCTTTTATTTGAAGGGAATGGTTTTCATAGTATATTTTTTTATTCAGTATTAATAGGGTTTTCTAGTTTTTGCTCTATATAAAAGGTTGTAATAGCTTTTTAACAAGTGAAGAGGATTAATAAAATTAGATATTTTAAAATTATGTCTTTTTGGTATTTATGAGTCTTTACTTGTTATAAATTTTTTTTTTTTTTGGAACCGGATATATATTAGAAGATGGAAAAATTTACAAGGCCGAGAGGGCCTGCGAGAACAAAAAGAGGATCCAGCTCCTCACAAGAAAAATTAAAAGGCACTCCTATCCTGTAACCTAGGAGGCCAAAGAACGAAAATCTAAGGCCTATAGCCAAAGAAAAAAACCAAAACAGGCCCATAGATGGGCTAACAAAGAAAACAATACAGCCCCTTCACAGGCAGCCTTTTCACAACTCCGGCCTTCTCCTAGGACCTTCGCCCTGTAGCTATTGTGCTAATATTCCAGATATTACCGATGACCTCAGTGATCCCGTGCCGATTATCTGCATTAGATAGAAGATCCCTCATTTGCTGATGGACTTCCTCGCTGAGAGTTTGCACTGATTTGGCATGGTTTTTGAAAATCCTGCTATTGCGCTCCTGCCATAAATGATAAACCGAAGAAGCCAAAAGAAGAGGCCCAATCATGTCCTCCATGTTCTTTGAACGGTGAAATTTGTTAGAAGTCCAGTCCAGAAAGCTTGTCCACGGTAAGGAAGGCCAATGATTACAAGCCCTTCTTGTGATCGTCTGCCAAACCTGGGCTGAGAACCTGCATTGGAAAAAAAGATGGTCATGGGTTTCTGCCTCACTGTTGCAAAGCTTGCATGTCCTCTCCTCCACTGTGTTGTGCATTCGATCCATGGTGCTTAGTCGTCCCTTAGCTGCCAGCCATAGGATAAAAGAGTGTCTGGGGACGTGGAAAGGGTGCCATAAAATGTGGTGCATCTTAGATGTTGGCTGCCTATTCCTTAGCTTATCCCATGCTGATGAAATCGTGAACTGCCCTGTGTTGTTTGCGTGCCAGATAGCAGTATCCCTCTCCGTGATCTGAGGCTTAAAACAAACACTGCTCCACATCCCCTCTAGCTGACTATGACCCACCGGGAAGTTCCACCTGTCCCCATCCACGATATCTGCCACCTTCGCTTTCCATCCCAGCGCCGTGGAGGCTAAAATTCTACAGGAGAACATGTCTATAAATTTTATGACATTTATGTTTAATAGTATGTTTTTTAACTATTAAAAACACTCGAAAAGATGTTTAGCTCATATGTCATGACTTGTAATGTTTTTATTACTAAATATGAACATTATAAAATTCATTGAGAGTCACATTTTAAGTTTATATTGAACTAGATTGGATCATTAGAGAATTTAGATGACTATTGCATCAATTTTGACCAGTAACTATTAAACAAACTAATTGATCTAGATATTAACTATACAATAAATCTCATGGTTTTTTTGTTGTTGATTTCTTCATTGTTCATCTAAACTCACTTTACTATTTATTGCTACAATGTAATGACTATTTTATCCCAAGACTGAAAATTTTTAGCCTCCGAGACCGGGGGTATTTTTTAATTTTCCATGGGACATGGATGGTATTTACGGATTTGTTGCATAGTAAAATGACGCAATTAGCCCACCTAAAAGACAAAACCCGCCACCTAGAACCAGGGGTATTTCCGATTTTTCACCCCCAATTTTTTCATAGATATCATTGGGTCCAGGGGTATATGGGTAATTGACTTTTTTTTATTATTTCTTTTTCAGAGCATTGCAAGTGCGTCGTCCAGACACGCCAACAGTATTTCACCCGCAAGCACCTTTCAGGTGGCGCGATGTACTCCGTCATCATAAAATGTGATTCTACCGTCTCCTATGGTTCAGTGCCATGTCCTCTTCCTCCACACGCGGCGTGTGTCAGTCAAATCTAACTATTTGATCTCCGATGGACGGTTTTTCTTTCCTCTTCTCTTTTCTCTCTCCTGTTGCCAATGAAGTATGAGATAGTCCCTCATATTTGTATGACTTTCATTTCGGTCCCTAATCTTTTTATTTTATTTTTATTACTGATTTTTCAATGGAACTTTCAATTATTTTCAATTATGCCCTTGAATTGAAATTAATTATATACGGTAAGTTTCATTTTGGTCCTTCATCTTTTGATTTTGGATTTGTTTTTGGTTCCTTTAATAATTTTGGTATGCAAGTTTTAATTTGTTGTAAATTTGTCCCCAAATTAAAATTGGTCATATATACTTTTTATTTCGGTCATTATTCTTTTAATTAGTTCAATAATTGCATTGTATTGATTTTTTAGAATCCCTTTATTGTTGTTTGATCCCAAAGTTTTTATTTGTTTCATTTTTATCCTTCAATTTGAATTAATTTTTTATTTATTTTGGTACTTATTTTTTTTTTATTAATTCATTTGGTTTTTTGTCCTTCTTGGACAGTATTTATTTTTTGTCCATATTTATGCATTTGTGCTTTTAGATTTTTATTTTTATATTTTGTTAGGGTTTTCATTTTGCCACTTATTTTTTTTATTTTTTTATTTAGTATTGATTCCTTTCTTTTTTCCGATCTTTCTTGGACAATATTTCTTTTTTGTCCGTATTCATTCATTTATACTTTTGGTTTTTGTTTTGTGTTTTTGTCATTTTATTTTTTATTGGGGTTTTATTTTTATTCGGTTCAATTTTAAAATTTTAATTTATATTGGTGATCATTTCAAAATTAATATTGTTCCATTTTTCTCTTTGTTCTTTTTTTATGGTTTTTTGTTATTTTTATTTGATTTTCGGATCATATGATTTTATGGTTTTATTGTTTGCACAATAATAATGATAATTTTAGTGGTTTTTTTTGTTTTTTTGACAAAAACTTTTTAATTCTTTAGGGCAATTTAATGATTTTTACTATTTTGATAGTAATGTTAATAATAATTTTAACTATTATAATAATGATAATGATAGTAATGTGGGGATGAATTTTCATTTTATGTTTTCTTCTTTTTGGAGATAGAAAATTAACTATTTATTTTTGTTATTTGATTAATGCAAGTTCTTTCATAATTTATATTTTGTTTGTTGTGTTTAATTTAAATTGAATTATAAAATGCGTTAATTCTAATACAATATATTCAATAATTCATATATCTGAATTTTTTTGCTCTTTTTAATGATAATGATAATTTTATATTGATTATTTCATTGAAACTTACTAAACAGATAAATTAATATCCATTTAAAATTCATATATTTTATAGAAAACTTGCATTTCACAAGATTTCTGCACAAATTTATTATTTTGCCTAAATTTATATTATAATAAAAATTACACATAATTAATATTTTTTATATTGAAAAAAATATGGTTCCGGCCGCAACGAGACGTAGGTGCCATGGCTAGTTAAGAATTATAATAGGTACGAACTTTTAACAAGATTTTGTTTTTACTTTCCATAATTAAATTGCTCCACTTATTTTTTATCTTATTGAAAATTTCAAGTATTTCACCTAGAAGCTTAATTATTCATTTCAGGATTAAGTGTAAAAAAAGCTCCTAGGACAATGTCACAATGATATATCAAATGTTACTCCATAGTTCTAAAAATGAGAGGTTAATTTGTCTACTACAAATATGAGTACCATGTATAAGTGATGTCTACAAGAGCGCGCGCGCACACACACACACACATATATATATATATATATATATATATATATATATTATACAAAGAGAGTAATTCGAAAGGAATAGAGCTTAAAGAGAACAAAAAAATGTAAGATGTGTAGCCATGGTCAGAGTTAGATATGATATTGTTCGATCCTTATAATTGAAATGATATCTAATTGCATACTTTGTTTTACCCTTTAAATTTATCATGTTTTGTTCCACATTAAGATTTTCATGTTCGTTTTTCCCTTTTTGTATGATAATCAAAATGCTTCAAGTTTTGTTGTTATTGAGCCCAAATTGATCATGTTATTTTATGTGAAAGAGTTGCTTTTCAAAACTTTTGAATTTATCAAGCAAGGCTTAGACTCAAGTACATTGTTTCAAAACTTTTATCGAAGATAACTTGGTCAGCTTGTCATTAAACCATTGTATTGGATCTACATCTAAATATATTTTGAGTGTAGAAAGAGTTGCTTTTCAAAATATTTTTTACTTAGAAATATATCAAAATAATATTATTTTTTTTGTTTTTAAAATTATTTCTAACATCAATATAGTAATATAATCTAAAAAAATTAATTTGAAGCAAATAAAAAAAATTAAAAAAGTGTTTTTAAAATACAAAAACAAACAGAAATTAAATCAAGTTTTATAACTATAATTGATAATAAATTTGTTCTGAGCAAATCACAAAGGGCTTAATTGTAATTTAATAATAGAGATGGAATTGAATTTCTTTTCCAAAAATCCTCCTCTAGCTGACTTACAATTCCTAGAGCAAAATGTAACAAAAAAATCTTTTAAGCATGCCAATCAACAGTACAACATTAATAACAATTCTTAAAATAAATAAAAAAGGTCAATTTCAATCCCCATTTTCCAATAACAATTTTTGGGAAGGAATTTCAATCCCTATTCTCCTATAAATCGCAATTTAGCCTTCTTGGAAGATACAGTAATTTATGGAAGCAAATTTCCTAAAAAAACTGAAGTTGGTTTATCAATAATAAAACAGCATTGGACCTATAATTTTCTGGCTCAAGTGCTCGTCAAACAGTTTTCTACACGGAGAAAAGCAACATTTTGATACCAATGCTCCTTGGCCTCGCTGTTTGTTGCCGGAAAGCTCCAACTACCTGAACGAGGTTCAAGCTATGGTACCACCTCAGAAAGAGCTATGCTAGTGCCGGATAATTTTACTACAATAACATAACACGGTAATTCTTCCTAAATAATGAAAGTGGGGAGGGAAACTGTTACAAGGCCCTCAAGATATTCTCAGTATATTATCAAAAAGAACCATCTTCATAGCAGTGCAATCCTCTCTATTACAGTAGGGCCTCATTTGTGGTAAAGGTAGACAAAGCTGAACAGAAAGAACCCAGCCATCTGCAAACGACAGGAGAATATGATTCGCATGCATATGTGCAAATACTATATGTTCACAAAAATAATATTCCAGTTTCTTTTTTATAGAAAATACCATGGTAAAGGAAGCTCCATAATAGGGAAAAGCAGCTGTAATAAATCTCTCATATTCATTGTGTCTGAAGGGCCTGACTGGAATCTGCATTTACAATTTCAATTGGTTTTTTAACTGTCTTTCAGGGCATCCACCACTGAAATGAAGAATTCTGTGAGGAGGATATATTAACAACATCCAATAATAGATGCAGGAATCTTCAAAAACAAAATCACACATTTTATTAATAGAAGCAATGCAATTTGAAATCAATTGCTTCTTTGGGATTCGTTATTGTTGTCCCGTGAATAGATCTTTATACAGGTCAGTACACGATAATATCTCTCAAAGTGCTGTTCCCCAAACAATCATAATTATGTCCTTCCAGCAAAATAATTAAGCAACCCGATTGATACAGCTGCACCACTTCTACTATTAACAAGTCAGAACAGTCCACCCGAACTAACCATCCAAATTCCTTTTTATAAGGCATCCCATTTATGTTAAATTTGGCTATATTATTATCATCAAATTGCAGCCAGCACTTTTAACATCGATCATAATCACCCCAATCAATCCAGTACAGTGAACCAGGTAAAAATTGCTAAGTTGATTAAGCGAAGGAAAAATTATCCAAGTCCAAGAAGCTTACCTGTTTGGAGAGCGACAGGCTAGTATATCCAAGCCTGTGATACTCAACCTTAAACTGGAAAACCCCATAAACATCAGGCACCTTGAATGATGTATGATACAAGCCCTGAAAAACCCGATGCAAAAAAGAATAGAGACATTGGCATGGGGCAGGTTTGTAACTTGTAAGGTAAAATGAGTATCGGGCCCTAGGAAAAGTGTACCTTCTTGTCATTTGATAGGGTTTTCAACACATAAGGGCTCATCATGTAAAGCTGGACCTGGACATCATTGGCCACATATGGTTCCCAGCTCTTTCCAGACCATTCATATATCTCAACAGAAAAAACCTGCACTCATATATAAGTTCAGGGTGATTGTCAATACTCTATCTCATCAGTAGCTTCTCTAAACAAAATTTCAAATAACTAAATGAGTGCACAGCTTAACAAATTACCAGATCATCTTTGATCCTATACATTGCTGGCTCATCTGTTTCCCCAGCTTTGTTGTGTCTAAGATTCACAGCCTGAAGGCAAGAACAGACTTGATATAATACAACAGATGAAAATGCAACAAAACATGTTCAAGTGAAAGAAAGAAAGAAAGAAAGAAGTCCTAAAAGTTGTCATTATATCAACAACCTAAAGAATATTTTCTTTAGTATGTCTCAGAATGTTGCAATATAATTATACATTACCAAGACAAATATAGTAACTCAAGACAACTGGAATAGAAACCTAACCTTCAGATGACCTCTTACATGGAAGACCCATTTGCTAAGTTCAGTCACAAACTGCTCATTACCAGATTTGTCATATCTGTCAACACAAGGTCAGAGATGATGTGACTTTCTTCCCTTAAAAAATTAGAATATATGAATATCTGTTCACAAGCTACAAATATTGGCCAGTGGAGGGGGAAATTAGCAAATGGATGAAAATTAACAAAACCATCCAACCAAAAAATTTCCACAACAAAATAAGGAGAAATGACCCCCACCCCACCCACTCCCTCTCTCCCAATGTGAACTCAAAATCAATCATGCACTCTTTCATGAGGATGCAAACACAAACATCATGGGTTTGTGATTCTTCAGGAAAACTACGCCTCATCTTATTGCATCCGTATGCATGTTGAAAATGCGAATCAACCAGGAATAAATAGAAGATATATGAGCCTGGAGCTCTTACCTCAACCAACTGCGGCCTTGACATATAAAAAAGTGTATACATTGTGTGCTTGTATAATATAAAAATGAAACTTGCAAATAAAGTTTGAGACATGTATTCATATAATGCTATCAGCATGGTATAAGCTTAAGAAAAGTATTGATGATGTAGAGGAAGGTGATATCCTTTTACTCTTCAAAATGCATTAAGTTAATGACCATTAGTTTTCCTATTTTCAGTGATTTGTACAATATCTAGGCAGAGAGATGACAAACATCTATGCAGCGACAATTCCTTATTGGACATTGTGAAACAAGTTTTATAAAACCTTAGCAGCCCAAAATAGATTCAAACTAAAAAAAAAGTTTGACAAGGACTTCACTTACTTTCTTGGGCTCCCAGCTTTCTGTACGCTTGATCTGAGAAATCTGAATCACACATAGAGATATTTCAACAAATATGAAACATATAATTGCTAGAGAAAACCTGGAGTTGGAAAAAACATCACATGATTGCATACCGGTTACTAAACATATCTAATGAACCTGTAATCATAATCCGAGCATTGTTTCTAGCCTGCATTATGTAAAAAATGTCAATACAAAATCTCACTCAATTTTTTTTTTTATTAAAACCACAGATAAGAGCAAGTGTTCATAACACAGACACCCACTATGACATGCAAAAGTCATACCTATACGTGAGCATGCATGGGATTCAAGAGCAGCATAAGGAAGAATAGTTAGAGATAAATGGAATGATCAGAAAACCATATTAAAATAAATTATAAAATACAGCACAACAAACAAATGTTCTTCAGCTGCTTTATGTGTAATGAGAGAAAAGGAGCACATTTTGATGGAGAGAGCAAAGTTACCTGCACTACTGAAACTAATGAGATGGAAGATCCAGTTAATGATGGAGGACTTGACAATTTGGAGTTTGGATTAGCTGAATATGCCAAAGGGGATGCAGAAAGGACTTTCAATACCTATACATCATAGCACATAACCCAGCAAACCCATTAAAAACTTCATCATCAGGCTACATTAAGATAGAAATAAAACCCAGGACACATTTGACCTTACCAGGGTATTCGCTGCATTTAAAGAATGTGCAATCCCTCTAAAGAGCACAGGAGCCTGTTTAATCCAAAATCCATAAAAATCTTAAACTTCCCAAGGAATTGATGTAACAAATGAAAAAGATCAAACAAACTAACCTCAATTTTCTTTTTTCCAAGCAGCACATCAGATTCAATAAAATCATCAGCAGCAATCAATGTATGATCACCCTCAGTCTCAGCGACAGCATAACTTTCATGATCAATAACCAAGGCAGAAGGATCCTACAATATAACGTAAACTCGATAAATAAAATGAAATGAAAAAAAAAATCTAATGCATCATAAATTCTACACCAACCTCATCGAAATCAACCCCACATTCAGTAGCTACACTCTTAATCAAATCAGAAGAGGAACTATCCGCCGCAATAATCAAATCATGACCCGAGTCAACAAAGTCAAGCACAGCAGCTAAATCCACTACACCACCAAATCCTAAAAAAAATCCAAATCACAAATTATTCCAAGAAAACAAAAAAATCGTAAAAAGAACAAAACCCATCTCCTCAAAACAGAAACTGAACCATAAAAACCATAACTTGATAAAAACACACAACAATTTGTTTGGATTCAATATCTTACTTTCGATTGAAGGAGAGAAGAGAATTAAGCCATCATACAAGTACTGGCCATAACGTTGAAGGGCGAGTTTCGGGTCTTCAGCAAGCTTGAAATCGAGATCGAAACCGCGAGATTTGAGAGAATTGAAGAAGATTGAGTGGGAAGATTTGAGTGACAAGTCGTCGAGGAGGACTAAGAGGCGACGATCTGTTGGGGAATCTGTGGAGAAAGAGAGCGAAAGAATGGGAAGTAGTGTGACCGATAGAATTGTTAAGATCGTGAAATAGTTTCTCCCCATTTTTGCAGTTTTGGCTGCCCAAGTTAGAGACAGGAGGGGAGAGACTGAGGCTTTACCAAGCGTGGGGGGAGACGTTGCAGGACTGTGGAAACTGGGTTTTGAGAGTTTCGATTGGGAGAGAGTACACTTGGTTTTGTTTTGTTGAAACGTTTCGCATGGAAGTTTTTCTTATTAGGGCAAACATCAAATTACCCTCAAAACTATTGGATTAGTATCCATTTTACATCCTTGTTATGTCAAATTTACCAATATATTATTTTGATTTCTCAATTGTGACTTAGATTATGATCACTTCACCGAAAATACTAAATTCTATGATGTCGTTTTCATATAATAAAAGTATAATTTTGGATGGAAATATAAGAACTTAAAATTAAAAGAAAAATCTTGGTTACGATTTTATGAAAATATATGGGTAAAATTGAGATTGTAATATTGTTGGAACCAAATAATTGTCCTTGCTTAACTTTAGGTCAAGTAAAACAAAAATGAATGTTATATATAAAAAAAAAAAAAGGTATTATTACCGGTTTCTAGTGAAAAGAAAAGAAAATTGTGAACCGGAAATTAATACACGTGTTTAATAAAATAAACAGAAAATTAAATGCGCTAATAAATATTACAAAAAATATTGTAATGTTAGCTCATCACTAAGTTGTTAAGTAGAGAAATAAAATAAAATAAAAATATTTTATCTCTTTTAAAAATATTCTTAATTTTATGACACTAATTTATTTTATTCACTTATGCTAACTTTCTTCTATATACGTCATATTTCTTCAATTCAATATATTCGACCGAGTTGCAAACAACATCGTCTTTGTAATTATAGTGTAAAAAAAAAGTTTAGAAGAAATAAAACACTTGTGTGATTATATCTTGGACTAAGTTGCAAACAATATAGTCCAAAACATCATTTGAAATAATGCAATGTGCAAGGATAAATTTTGAAGAACAAAAAGCTTGGTGACTAAATTAAAAAAACTTAAGGACTAAATAAGAAAAAAAACACAACATTATTTGTGTTTTGTAATGTATTTATGAAATGTAATGTATTTTCGAGGTTCCCTTCTTCTTCTTATTATTATTATTATAGTAGCATGAAAATATAAATTTATTACAATATGTTACAATGATTTATTTTATTCACTCATGCTAACTTTCCTTTATATTCGTCATATTTCTTCAATTCAATATATTTGACTAAGTTGCAAACAACATAGTCTTTATAGTTATAGTGTGAGAAAAAAAGTTTAGAAGAAAGAAAACACTTGTGTGATTATATCTTGGATTAAAAAATTATAAATATATTTTTTATATAATAGTTTTTTTATTTCATAAAATTAATATGGAAAAACAATTGCTTAAAATAAGTAATACGGCATTTTATAAAACTTAATAACTTATTATAGTTAAAAAAATAAATTAATTAGACTAAACACCTTTTTATAAATAGAATAAAATTAGTTAATTAAACAATGATTTTTATTATATAGTATAATAGGATGTTGTTTCATTGTATTTGTGAGTTTTTTTACATTACAAAAGAAAATAGATATAAATATTTTCTATAGGCACAAATATTTTTATTTGATATGTGATTGAATAAATCGTAATTGAATTATATTATTATTTTAGCAATGAAATATCTTTTATGATGATTAAAGTTATTTTTTAACATGTTTTGATGAATGGAGAAATTATCATTTTAAGTTAGTTTAAAAAAGTATTTATTCTATATCAAATTAAAAATATTATAACTTTTAAAAAATACTATGTTATCTCTACTTAGTACTCTAAATATTACAAATTCTATGGTAATATATGTAAAAAATAAAATAATTTTTTTTTAATTTGTTATGTATTGTTTCTAATCAACTGAATAGAATACAAAGACATTTGTTTCGTTTTGTATATCACTACTAAATATAACTTCATATCTCATTAAGAATGACAATTTTATCCAAGTTTGATGGATACCAACCTGACTCGATTAGAATAGGTAGGGTATAAATATTGTTAAACCCGATCCAATACCTGCCTAAACCTAACCTAAGATATATATTTTTATATTATATAAATATATTTGTGAAATATTCAAATCCTCATAAAAAAAATGCTTATGCTTTTTTTTTTAAATATATGAATAAAATTTCTTTTTGACTAAAAAATATATTTTTTATTCAAGAATATAAACTATTAAAATTATTATAAATACTTATTTGACTATCATAAAATTAAATAAAAATAGCTTTTAAAAATGGTTCAAACACATCTTGCGGGGAAAAACTAGTTTTAAATCTAAAAGGTGTAGGCATGTGCATAAAAGGGGTAAAAATGCTTAATTTTGATTTTAGAGCTCTTAGTTGAAATAGTTTTTAAAGTTAGAGGAGTCTAGGAAAGGTTGTCCTTTATAGATTGATTGATTTATTTATTTCTTGTTGAGCATTTGTAACAACAGGAAGAAATCTTTACTTTTCATAAATAATTTGCAGAAGCATGTGTGTTTTTTTGCAACAGACAGTTCTCATTTTATAAAAAGCCTTCTCTCTTCTCTCATTTACTTGTAAATCAATCAATCAAAACACACAAAAAAAACCTTTTTATTTCTTCCTTTTCTCTTTGTGGAATTTCCTCGAACAGGTAAGGTACCTTTATCATATCTCTCTTTCTTTAATTTCTCTCATTTTATATTTTCTATCTAGGCATTTTGATTTCTGGGTTTTGTGTAGGTATTTTGTTTATGCTCTTATTTGATTTTTTGTGTGATGGTAAGTTTTAAAGTCTTGTTTTTTTTGGGTTTTTCAATCATTTGGTAAAACCCATTATTTTCTTCTGCTTAAATCCAGACTTGAATATAAAAAGATTGCGATCTATTTGAAAAAAATGTATCATTTTTAACTCAATATATGATTGTTGAATTAGTGAATGACTCTAGGATTCATGTGCTCTTTGAATTTTTTTGGGTCCTTTTGTGGTTAGAGTAAATCCTTAGAATATTCAAGCTAGTATTTTTCTATTTTGATTGACTGGTTGATAGTTTTGTGTATGATTGTGATTCGTGTTGCTTAGGTAAGTGGATGTTCTTAAGACCGTTGATGCGCATGATCTTTGTGATAATCTCAAGGGTTTTTCTGGCTGATTTTTTTTTCTATGTTAGGAGCTATGATTCGGCTATTTAAAGTGAAGGAAAAGCAGAGAGAACTTGCTGAAAATGCTAATGGTGGTGTACCAATCAAGAAGCAAACTGCTGGAGAATTGCGTCTTCATAAAGGTTTGTCTCTTGTAGTTAGTTATTTCTCTGTTTTATTTTGTTCTTTTTTAATTTCTCTCGTTTAAATTGTTGATGATGAAAATGTGTCTTGTTGTAATGTTTACTTGCTAGTTTTAAAAATGTTTCTCAACCCAAGTAAGCTCACAATTTTGTGATAAAGTTTTGTAAGTTTGATGTACAAGGAGAGGAATATTGTAACAGATCAGTTAGACGATTTCTCCTGAACAGAAAGGTTTTTCTCTCTCCCTCTCTCTCTCTTCTTGGGTTAAGAAAGAGGTCTTGTGAATGAACTGAAAGTTCCAAGCTCTTTTGTAGTGTCTAAGTGTCTTCCCGGTTCAAAGAAGCCTGCGCACATAGCATATAAATTGATATTTCATTCAATCTTCCTGCACTTCCCCTTGGACCCTTTTATTTGACATGATAACTCCTTTAGAGATTAACAGGGTGTTCATGGGTTTGACTATCATGATAGCTATGATTACATAAACTAGATAATCTTGGAAGTTGAGAGCAGTTCTTATGAGGTGTTATCTTATTGAGTTTCTTACCCTTTTCCTGTATTATATCACATGTTGCAGATATTTCCGAGTTGAACCTACCATCATCATGCACCATGACGTTCCCCAATGGAAAGGACAACCTCATGAACTTTGAGGTCTCTATCCGACCAGATGAAGGATATTACTTGTAATGGACTTTCTCTGAAGCTTTCCCTAGGATAGATTTGAACGGGTTCTTTTGGACTCATGAAAAATATTCCTTGGTGCATGAGTTTCTTGTTATATGAATCCAAAAGGACTGCACTATTTCTTTTATAGGAAGATTATTTCAACTTGATGTTTTCGTCTGTGGTTGCAGAGGTGGAACATTTTTTTTCTCTTTCCAAGTTTCCCCAATCTACCCACATGAAGCACCGAAAGTTAAATGCAAGACCAAGGTACTTTATTAAGACCTTGCATTTCTAAATTAGTTCATGATGTTTTAATGCTCGATACATTATTACAAAAATCGACAGCTTACTGATCTGCTTAAGATGACCTTTATACAACACTGTGTCCAACTCGCAGGTCTACCATCCAAACATCGATTTAGAAGGAAATGTCTGCCTCAATATCTTGCGAGAAGATTGGAAACCTGTCCTCAGTATAAACACTATCATTTACGGATTATATCATCTCTTCACGGTATTTATAGCGTGTTCAACGGTCAAGTACATCTCCGTGATTTTGTAGGCAACTGGTATCCCTGGCCTATTAATATTAATTCCTTTTCCTTCAATTATTTCTTCTTCCAGGAACCAAATTGGGAGGATCCTCTTAATCATGATGCTGCTGCAGTGCTGAGGGATAACCCTAAGATGTTTGAATCGAATGTGAGAAGGGCTTTGTCTGGCGGGTATGTGGGGCAAACCTTCTTTCAACGATGCATTTAGGTTGTGTGTGGTGATACAAAGTGCCAATTCAGATATGTTATCAATGCTTGAATACCCGTGTTTGTAAAATTTATCTGCAAATTACACCGTCATTCTTCTTTATTTTGGCCATGCAACTGAAACACAAACATAAACTGTATGCCATGGCAACTCTTGGATGCTATTTGTATGTTGACTTGCTAAATTATAGTGTATGCTATTGCAACTCTTGGATGCTATTTGTATGCTGGCTTGTTAAATTAGTTATTCCAACTAGTTTACTGACCAGCAATTGAAAAAGAATTTTACGCAAAACATTGTTAAAGCATAGATTAAGAATATATTTTACGGTAAATCAAATATGAAGTCGTGAAGTTGAGAAACATCCATAAATAACAATTTCCGATCCAAAGGCATGTTAGATGGTTAGTCAAAAAATCTTTTAAGATTTTTTTTTTTTTTTAATATTGAGATGATGAAATATCAAAGTTATTTATGTCAATTAGATTTAGCTTGCTAATTTTATGATGGACCAGGTTAATAATTTATCCTTTGAAGCTCAGAGAAAAAAAAAAAAACTAAAAAACAATTTAGAAAGGTTGCATAAAAAGAACGGTTTTAAATATAAAAGAAAGACATGATTTTATTCGAAAACACAATAAAAATAAAATAAGGATTAAATATGTTTCTAATTAGTTTAAGAATTTAATAAATTACCATAAAAATAAATATTTTTAATTAACTTAAAAAATGACAAATTGTTTAGCAAGTAGAGGAAAAAAAAGGCTCTAACCGCGGTGGCCTTGTGATTGGTTTTTCTAACCTGCTAGCTCATGCATGCATTTTACGGATTTTTTTAATGGTTGTTTGACATTAGTTTCAAAAGTATTTTTGAAATAATTTGAATTTATTTTATTTTAAATTAAATTTTTTAATGTTTCTTTGATTATTCTCATGCACCAAACATGATTATTTAAAAAATAAAAAATATATATTATTTTGATATATTTTTAAACAAAAAAAATCATTTTAAAAAAGAATCTCATATGCAAGTGGATAATGTATCATTTGTTTATTTAAAAAGTAAAGAAGATGCATCCTCTATAGTTTATCCCCGACCACCTAATTTGGCTAAAAAGTCATTAGCTCTTGACTTTGTAGACCAAAGCTTCAACTAGCTCGATCTCCATCCTCATATGGCGATACATCTCATCGTTGATGTTAAAAGGACGAGGAGGAGAAGACGTTTCTGGAATGCCACAAAACATGCCAGTGCTGCACCCAATTCTAATAATTTACAAAGGTTGTTTTCAAGAATCTAACATATTTTATTGCTTATTTTGAGAAGTTTTTTAAGCATTATTGTTTTTTATGCATATTGTGATGAAAAACATAAAGTGTTACTGTTCATTTTGCTTTGATATGACTTAAGTTAGGTCGGAATTTGACTTTAAATATTTGTTAACCAGTTTTGTACATCTTTCAAATTGTACATCAAATCATGCTTAAATTTTATACGCAGAAATTTGACACAAAACTATATTGTGATAAGTTTTCAAGTCAAACGGCATTTAACAACATATTATTTAAGAATTCAAAGTTATTATATGAATTTGATTGAATTTGTGAAATTATATATTTATGTGCTGTTTAAGATATATTTAAAGCAATAGGTGAGATTTTATTGTGATTTATAATTTATTATGACTGCAATGTTTATTAAAAATGTAGTTTTAATAATGAGAATGACAAAGGGATTTATAATTTAAACACATCATAATCTATTTATTAACATAAAAAAACATAAGATGCATTCAATATTAATAATTCAACATAAAATAATGATCGAAGATGTCAATCTAAATGGTCATTAATCCAAAAGTCTAGTACAAATACTCTAAAAATTAATAATAAAAAACCTACTTCCACTCCAGGCTTAAAAGTTAAAAATAAGATTCCACCACAGCAAAGAAATGGATTTTTAGCCGAGCCGGGCGTCTCTTCTTCTTGTTTTTTCTCAGGAGAGAGAGAGAGAGAGAGAGAGAGAGTCTTGATGGCCCACAATCACGTGTTCTGTGTTGTAGTCAACACGTCAAAGAGATGATGTGGTCTCCACGCAGCCGTTTTGATGTACTTGGTTAGTGTTTAAGTTTTAATTTGAGGTTTGGGCAAATATCTGGATGTCTATTTTAGATCGCAATAAATTTATGAAATAAATTACATTGCCCAGCTAAAAATCAATAAAAAATTGAAGAATAAAATTAAAATTGTTTTTAGAATATAATCAATAAAGATTCATTTATGTATAATCAAATTAGGAAACGAAAACATAAAAAGTAGATAAAGGTCTAACCACACGGGCCTAGGACAACCTACGTGCCAAGGCTTGTTTATTTATCTATTTGTTTCTTTACACGGAAAAAGACTTGTAGCCCATCTATGTATTTTTTTGAAAAAAATTCACTAGCAACGTGTCGCCTGCGTTGCCCAAATTCCAACAATCACATGTAATATGATTGTTAATGTTTGTTAATATGAAATAATGCTCATTTTATCAACATTAATGGAGGTTCTCTTCTTGATTGTCACACACACACGCACGCACACACGTGTGTGTGTGTGTAACACCTTTCTTGATGGGTCCATTTTTAACAATGTTGTTGAGTTCGTTTGTGAGGTAGCTGTACCGATCCACGACTGCTTTTCTTCATCCACAAGTTGTTTTTATTATTTTTGCTCGTTTTGTTTTTTGATAAATCATGATAAAGCAACTCGTATAGATTGATTCTCAAGTTAATTACGCAAGAGACTGCTATAAAACCCTAATGTCTTACTTGAAAATTTGCTATTTTTTACCCTCTTTTTTTTTTTTTTTCAATTTTAGCACATAGTGGTATTCTCCATTCAGATTTCCTACCTATAAACTAGCTTTTTTAAAACCTATTTATTTATTTCGAGATTAAATATAATCTGTATAGAAAACTTATTTTCCACATCTTCTCGAGTCTTACTTAAACAACATCCCTCTACTATTTGTTAGATTTTAAGGTGCTACTCATAAAAATCATTAAAAAAACGACAGCATGTAAATCATGCTAACTCGAAAATTAATTTCAGACAACATCTTTCACGACCGGCTATGGCATTAGTATATCGCTATTCTCCTTTGATTTCTTTATTATTTCGGAGTGAGGTTTATTTAGAATCAGGAAATTTCATTTCTTGCATAATTGTTTTTATAGAAACAATTTGGGCAATTTAGAATTGCATTTTACCATCCTACGGATTGGCCGTTTGGATTTCAGTTGGAGGCCACCTTTTCTAGTCAACCCATTCCCCTCGCATGATTTGCCTAAAAAAAGAGAAGAAGTCCTCCGTTTTACATTTCTCATGAACATGGTGAAAAAACCCTCCTACTTCCTATCAATGCCTCGACTAGTTTAGACTTGACATGGTTTGTTGCGGCCTGAGTTCTTTTATTTTAGTTAAATAATAATAGAAATAATTAATTATAGTAATTATAAAACCATAAAAGCTTAATTTGTAATCATTAAAATGTTGAAAGATAAAATAATAATAAAATAATTTATTAAAAGATCCAAAACCAAAAATTAAAATTAACAAAATAAGGATCAAACTTGAAATTAATAATATATGGGTGAAATTGAAAAGATGAATCAATTTAACAAGGGATGAAAAACAATATAAAATAGGACCAAATTAAAAAAATAATAAATTTGTGTTGAAATAAAAAATTGAAAACAAATAAAAGTTGCACAAAAAGGTTAAAAAAAACAAAAAAATAAGGATCAAATTAAAAAAATTTATAGATAATAAATTGGGATTGAAGGATGATGTTGAAAATAAATCATATTACCTCTGTTGCCACACATTACCCCCAATACAAAAAAGACATGATGAAGATTCTAATGACAAGATAAAAGATGTGTTTTAGCCTCCAAGAGATACCACATGAGCTACTTAAAACACATGAGTTCTTCTATGTACCAACAATTTTTTCATTAAAATATTAATATGTATTTATTAAAAGACTAATTTACCCTTAATAAACTTTACATAACAAAAAACCATAACAAAAATAGCAAGAAAACAAGTTTTTTTTTTTAATTATTTTAAGGGCGATATAATTATTTAGCTAAAAATGGAGTGATAAAAAAACCTTGATATCAATTATAAGATTTTTGCTTTTAAGGATAAATAAGTAATTTTATAGTGCTATAAAAAAGTAAAAAGACAACTCTATCATCATCTAATCTGGTAATAACTAATGTGCCATGTGAAGAAGACCAAAACACCCCTAACCCTAAGGCCATTAATTTGTTTATGATAGACAAAATAAAAATTACACTATCACATTGAATAATAATGAGTTGATATATACAATGATTTTTATTTTATTTCTCAAATGTGTGTGAGGAATAACTTAAGAAAATCTCTAATTTACTGAGGTTCATTTGTTTCATGTGAAATATTTTATTGCAAAAAAATTTCACAAGTAAAATATTATTTATTTATTTTTAACTTGAATTTTATTTTATGTAAAATATTTTACTTTTAAGTATTTTTTTAGTAGTGTTGGTGGTAATGAAAATATTCATAGAAAAAGAAATTCTGATTGGTAAAGAAGATGGTGGTGGTAGTGGTGGTGGATTAGACGGTTGCATACAAGGAAAAGGTGATGGTTAAAAGATGACAATGGAGGGGGTGGTCATAATGAGATGGTGATAGTGGTGAGATGAAAATAATCATAAAATAAAATGGTGATTATGGTGGTGGTAAATAAAAAGATGGTGGTGATAAGATGACAATATAAATATAAGTGAAGTAGATGATACTTGAAATTATTGGATGATATTATTAATAAATTATTATTTATAAAATATTTTATGAAATTTCACAAGTTTTAAACATTTTTTTTTACAATAAACTTGGAACTTATTTTACATATATTAATTAATTTGTAAAATAATCTACGAGGAACAAACAATTTCTTTTTAAAAAATAAATATAAATTTTTCTTAAATTTTTTCCTATTAAATATTCTTACGATAAATAAAGCCCCCTATAAATCAGAAGTGTGAAAAAGAGGGATCTAAAGAAGCATCAAAGCAACAGCATTCTTTCATACAAAAAAGCTTCGGTAATAAAGAAAGAAAGAAAGAAAAAGGAAGAGTCTTTATGATAAAGAGAGAGAAATCACGCGCAAAACATAGAGTCTACAGAGAGAAAGCAACACAAAAACAAGGACTTGAGAGAGAGAGAGAGAGGGAGGGAAGGAGGGTTTACTGGGGAAAATGACAACCGGTGGATCCTCGGCGAGGTTACCAACGTGGAAAGAAAGAGAGAATAACAAGAGAAGAGAAAGAAGGAGAAGAGCCATAGCTGCCAAGATCTATACAGGACTTAGGGCTCAAGGGAATTACAAGTTACCAAAACACTGTGATAATAATGAAGTCTTGAAAGCTCTTTGTGATGAAGCTGGTTGGATCGTTGAAGAAGATGGTACCGCTTATCGCAAGGTTTGTTTCATTTTTAATTATGTTTTTGTTTTAATGGATTTTTATTTATAGATCTGTACATGCATGCAGTCGTTTGTTTGTGGATTTTTCGCTTAATTAGGTAGCCTTTTCGGGTTTTCTTTTCATCTTTTTGTTTGCTTTCATTAGTTTCTGTTTCTGGGTTTTTTTTCCTGATTCCTTATTCAATTGACTTTGATTTCTGTCATTTGCAGTAATATTTCTGTTCTTAACTGTTTCTTCTTCGATTCATGTTAAAAGTTAAGACAGGGTAGTGTTTTTTTTCTTTATACGCTGCTTTAATTTGATATGGGTTGTAGATTTCTGCTTCTGCTGATTTGTGGGTTACTTGTAATCAGGAAATTTGTACTTTACTGTCAATCAAACCATCCATTTACTCGACTAAAACAGGTTTCCTATGAGTAGTCTCATAATCTCATCCACACTGCAATCAAACTGATTTAGGATGGAAATTTATGATTTTAATATAAAGCACTATATGTTCTTCTAAAATCTGTGTGCGTAGCTTTTCTTTTATGTAATTTTGTCACCTGCGAGTAATTCACTTGTAATGTTCACTATCACAGGGCTGCAGGCCACCTCCATCTGAGATTGCTGGAATGCCAACAAACATCAGTGCATGTTCTTCAATTCAACCAAGCCCACAATCCTCAAATTTTCCAAGCCCTGTACCTTCCTACCATGCTAGCCCGTCGTCATCCTCATTCCCAAGTCCTACTCGCTTCGATGGAAATCCCTCCATGTACCTCCTCCCTTTCCTCCGAAACATAGCTTCCATCCCCACAAACCTCCCTCCTCTTAGAATATCCAATAGCGCTCCTGTAACCCCACCATCCTCTTCCCCTACATCTAGAAGTTCAAAGCGGAAAGCTGACTGGGAATCCCTCTCAAATGGCTCCCTAAACTCGTTTCGCCACCCCCTTTTTGCAGCTTCTGCCCCTTCAAGTCCTACACGGCGGCCCCATCTAACACCTGCCACAATTCCAGAATGTGATGAGTCTGATGCCTCCACTGTGGACTCTGGCCGCTGGGTGAGTTTTCAGGCAGTGGCACCCCAAGTAGCCCCTCCTTCACCAACATTTAATCTTGTCAAACCAGTGGATCAACAGTGTGCTTTTCAGGATGGTGTTGATAGGCATGGAGGTTTGAGCTGGGGGGTAGCTGCAGAGAGGGGGAGAGGTGCTGAGTTTGAGTTTGAGAATTGCAGGGTGAAGCCATGGGAGGGTGAGAGGATTCATGAGATTGGGGTGGATGATCTAGACCTCACACTTGGAATTGGAAAGGCCCTTGGTTAAGCCTCCATTGATATGATCTAGCATGGGAACGTAGCGACAACAAGTAGAGTTCATTGTTCATTCAATGGAGCCGTATAATTGTTTTTTCTCAACCATTTGCATGCATCGCATGGGTTTCACCTGAGGCTACTACTAGCCTGCGAAGACTGCTAGTTCACATTTGATGCTTTCTATCGTAGATTTCAGATGTACAGTTTTTGTTTTATTTTTTTGAAGGCTAGCAAGAATCGGAATTTATAGGACTCAGTCGCTGATAAGCAAAAAACTATGGAAGGGACTCAAGGTCCCCTAATTTTCGTGTGGTGAAAACGACTGGAGCGAATGATCATATGGATAGTGGAAGTGTTAACTCTTCCTTCTCTTGTTTATGTTTACAGCATTTGCTTCAATCCTCCATTGATTGTATAAGTTAATTTAAACAAAAAACAAAAAAATAATCATGCTTAGCATCCGTGTCTCGGGTTCCAATTATCGATCAAGTGCTTTTGATTATGGTTAATCGAAAAATAATGTCATCCATTGATTCATTGCATGCTCAAAAATAAGAATAGTTGCTGTTAATTAATTAGGATCTTCCTTATCTGGTTTTTCATCGAGTGGGAATAAAAGAGTTTATTTTCTGTGGCAGTACAGCTGACTGTCAGCTTCTTGAGGCCTTAGCGGGTCAAAGAGCATCTTAGAAAAACTAGCCTATAAGTGGGACCCTTTCCATGTGATGCTTTTTTTTCTCTTTCTAGACGGTGCATGTGACCTATGCCATGCTTGATGCCCTGCTCTCAATTATTAGTGGAATGGGCATTCTGCCCTGAACTCTGTTTTCTAGTCCTTGTATCCACTCCCTTTTGTACACATGTACTTTTTGCCTGACTTCTTGTCTCTTCCCCCCTCAAATACACCGTTAACAACTGTGGTGTTTGATTTAAAATTATTTTTGAAAAAAATTTAATTTTTTATTTTAAATTAAAATTTCTGTTGTTTTTAGATATTTATTTTCATGTATTATTGATGTCAAAAATAATTTTAAAAAATATAATTTTAATATATTTTCAAACAAAAAATATTTAAAATTAAAATTTCAACCATAGTCACAAACATTAACTACAACTCTTGAGCAGGGTGCTGTTGTGTCCTTTCTAAGCGAAACTGTTGGCATTACCATGGGCAGAAGATGGTATAACTAAAGGCTACACTTAACCCAAGACACATTTTTCGCATTTATACGAGTATAAATGATAAAATAAAAAATACTCCAACTTGTTGTTTTTTAATTGGGAGATTAATTAGGCTGATTTAGGTTTAAATTAGTAAATTTTATTATGGAACTTTAGTTTATGTTATTTTATAATATTTTTTTTACTAAGTAGTGAGTTTTCAACACAAATTTAATTTTGATTCGGTTTCTATTATTTATATTTATTATTTTTGACATTATACAATTGAATAAAACATACAAAGTTTATAACTTTTCTAAGTGATTCTTTCTCTTCTTCGACTCTTTCTTTTTATTCTTTGATTTTTTTTTCTTAGTTTTTTATTTGATTTTTTTAATTAGATTTTAACTTTTATTTTATCAACCCTGGTATTGAAACATAATTTTTAATTGTTTTTACTATTAAGCTTATAAAAATGATGTTTCTAAAACCTAAGAAAAAAAACCTTAGTCATATTATTCATCTTCCCCACAGCCACTTGCCTCTAGCCACTAGCCATAACAAAACAAAAAAAAAAACCATCTAATATGTGATCAGCAGTAAAAGCTTGAACTGAAGGGTTTGTTCCTCCTGTGGTCTCAGGTTCGAACATTGTGGTTACTAATATGATGATTATTGAAAGCTTACATGGTCGTTAACTTCAGGACTCATGTGGTTAGTCGAGGTGCGCGTAACCTGACCCGGACATCCACGTTAATAAACAAAAAAAAGAAAAGTTCAACATCCAATCCAACCACTATAACCTCCAACTAATCCATCGTCCATATCAGACCACCAATCATCATGCAATCGCCAGCAATAAACCCACGTCGCCATGTTCCGTAGCCTCTGTCAAGCAACAATAACAATCACTCGCATCATCACAAAACCAATTCTAGCCACCACCACACCAGTCCAATACCGGCAGAAAACATAACAGCAATGACAAACTAACCTTCCCATCAACTCAACAATAAATATCTTCTTAGATTTGATACAATTTGTCTAACAATATAAGAGTTTGATTTTTCAACATAAGCTCATTAATGAAACCTAATTTTACTAGAAAAGTGGAAGATTGTTTGAAGAGGAAAGGTAAACCTCCTCTCATTAAAAGAACTACAATGAAACAAATGCTATAAGATAAATATCTATTTCAATCTTATATAATTTGTTTTTAGACTAACAGAACAATTTTGGGCAAGGGGACAATCTTGTCAATGAATATATAACATAATTTAATAATTATAGAATGCATTGATTTTGTAAGGATTTGAATGATGATTTTAGACAAGAGATCATGCTTATAAGTGTTTTTACTCTAGTTCAAAATATTGAGTTACTTATAAAAAGTCAGTAGACAAAACATTAAGATCCTCATAATACCTTTTTTTAAATCTTATTTCAGAAATAATAGGTCTTAATTAAATGCGTCACCCATAAACCTAATCCTTCCGGTAAACTATATCTACCAAGGCTTCAAATAGTTTTTGTTTTGCTTTACACCTTTAGTCATATAGTATTCACAGTTATGAACCTAAAGAATCTTCAGATCATCTTTCTATAACTCTTTACTCTAAAATATCTAATTAAATTGAGTCTTTTACATGTAGAGAGTACTACAATTTCAATAATGAGATCATAAAATAAATTTAAGTAATGAACAATACAAAATTTGAGACAATTTACATAAGTATCATGATGTATTTAATGTTGAAGATTATTTCATTATACAAATTAAACCTGAAAGATATTATTTGAAAACCAATAATAAACTGCAATTGCGTAGTTTCGAGATAACATATGTTCATACTACCTTGTGTTTGATTTTTATCAAATAGAATGGGGGTGGTGAGATTTGAACTCATGACCGCTGAATGAATAAGGCTCTGATACCATATTAAAGAACCATCTCACCTAAAATCTCAAGCTTATAGATGAGACCCCAGAATATGATTTATATTATTCTCTAACATATTTTACCACACAACGTTAGACTTCATAAGGGACTTAAGCTCCTGAATATTAGTATACTCCTCTAAGATGTCAGTCTCAACATGTAGCCTAATCAAAGTTTTTGTTATTTAATCTTTTTATTTAATTTAAAGTTTTTAAAGTTGTTTTGACCTAGCAAGGAAGAAACAAACATTCATTCGTCAGCCTGAAAAGCTTTTCAAGTCTTTTTCTAAATTTTAAAATTCAAGATCAATGACCGATTTGTAAAAGACATGTGATTTCAAGGAATGAAATTAACACCTATAAAGGCGCAATTTAAAATATATATTTTATCGACCGGTTCAAAAACTTAATTTGAGTTGAGGTGGATAACAACTTGCAAAATCAAATGGAATATTAAAAATATGTGAATTTGTCTCACTTAATACTAAGAAATATATGAAAACATGCTAACAAATAATTTTTTTAAAATAAAACATGAATTCTTTTATAATTTTGTAAGAAAATTAAATCAATAATGAAAATGAGTAGGCTGAATAAATTGCAAAAGGTAAATTATATAAAGAAAGTTTCATAACCTAGACTAGTCATCTTTTCGAGTAACTAAATCATCCTTTTGTATTGATGTGAAGTTAATATCCTCCATAAACTATAATTAATAAATTTATACAAATTATTTATAGCACAATAGGAGTTTACAATAGCATTTGTTATCCAAAATGTTTGCGATGCTATCTGCATGTTAGTCAATTATTTAATAAAAGTTGCTCTTCCATAATCTTCAATGTTTAAATCATAATTAATTCTTCACCCTTATAATTAATTAATTAATCCCTAGATTGTCCATCTATATAATCTCAAATGAGCCAAAAAAATAAAATGAACTAAGAATCTAGAACTCCCTTTTCTTTAATCCTAGCAATGAAACTTGCAAATAGTGCTCTCACATGACTCACCATTGCCATAATTGGCATTGGCTGGCAACACATAATATAATAATTATTTTAGCGAGGAATGAAAATTGTAGAAGAATTTTTTTTATGAGATTTGACTAAAACCATGTTTGTTATTGCGTTTCAAAAGTGTTTTTAAAAAAATTAAAAAAATATTTTTTACTCTAAATTATATATTTTTGGTGTTTTTAGATTATTTTCACGTGCATGCTGATGTCAAAAATAATTTTTAAAAATTAAAAAATAAAAACATTATTTTAATGCATTTTAGATCAAAAAAAATAATTTTTAAAAAATCTTAATGACACTCCCATGCATTGGCTAGAATCCTTTAAGAACCATTTTCTGTCATTCCTTTATTCCACGTTCATGTGCTACATCCTATTGTTCTCATGAAAGCCTATTTGGCCAATGTTAAATCTTACCAGACGTTGTTGTTGAATCACAATCAGGTGAGCAGATACCCTAAAAATGTGGTGTTTGACATAACTTTTGCTTATACTTGTAGGTGTTTTTTTTTTTTTAAAAAAAATTGTTTTTAGCTTTTTTATTGTGTTTTCTAATGATTTTAATGTTTTAATATAAAAATAGTAATATATTTTCAAGCAAAAAACTATTTCAAAAAATATTTTGCACCATAATCTCTAACCCTCCGGCTATGCACTAAAATTTGCTATAAAAAGAGATAAAACAAGCTTTATCAGAATCTTTGGTGGTAGAAATCATGGTAGTATACATGCATTTTTAATAAATTTTATTGCCTAATTAGAGCTGTAAAACAGCTTGCTTTTCATGAAAAATTGTTCTGTTTTAATTTATTTTTGAATTTCTTTGATAGACTAATATAAAAATAAATTTTAAAAAATAATAAAATATTATTTTTAACTAAATTTTTAATAGTATGTCAGGTGGTTGGACAATTGTAACTTTCTTGCTTATGCGGCGGTTCCTTTCACACAAGCTAGTACTGTACTGGCCATGATGAAGGTCAACAAACGTTAGGTTGGTTAGGATGTCCCTAACTAATAAAAGAGCTGGTAGAATTCAATAAGCCGATTTGCGCAAGTCATCATTCAAGGACAAAATTTCATCACAAAGATTCTTTTGTCCCCATTCAGAAATTCAAAGCTTAACATTCTGGCCTCCCAGCTAACTTATCATCTAAGAGTCTATTTGGACATGCGATTGCAGTAATTTTTCAAAATATTTTTCATGTTGAAATACATCAAAATAATATTTTTATATTTTTAAAAATTATTTTTGATATCAGCACAAAATGATCTAAAAACACCAAAACATATTCATTTAAAATAAATTTTTTTTTTTCAAATTTTCGACAAACACCGGTTGCAACGCACTCCCAAACAAGAGCTTAAGCCAAAAGGCATTATTTTTTATGCTTTTTTTGGCCCCAACCTCAGTTTTCACCGCGGACACAAAAGGGACTTCATCCAAAATTACAGGCGATGCTAAAGATAAGCACCAGTTTAGTGTTATTGATTAGATAACAATCGATATAAATGAACTAATAGCAAGTCAAATGCTTGAAAACCATGTTTATTACAATGATTCTTCAATCAAACAAAAAAAATAAACTCTACAGAGCAACAATGTCCAACAAATTATCAGTATTCCAATATTTTCGAATCATATACAGCTTGCTGCACAAGGTGGAGTGGGTAGAAATGTGAGAATAGAACTTGTAACCCCCGTATGATTCTCCGAGTCTGATAGTACATAGAACACAAGACTAACAACAAACAAATGCACTCAAATTGACAAGTGGGGAAACGAATGTATTTCTACAGATTATAACATGTCATCAGTTCTGGGCAAGCCTCTTGACCACTGTAGCCATATACTTACCCTGGTGCTCAGCAAGAGCCAGCTCTGTTTCATCTGCCTCTCTTGAGCCATCACCTGCGTAAACTCCGGCACCGTAAGGAGAGCCTCCTCGAACAGTGTCCATCTTGAACATGCCAGCTCCAAAGGTGTATCCAACAGGAACAAATAACATTCCATGGTGGGTCAACTGGGTAATTGCTGTCCATCTGCCCCAACCAAAACAGAAGGATTAAAGCAATGGAAAATGGTTAATATATTGGTTTTCTACAAATGAATTCATGGAGCTCATTCATTTCATAATAAGCCAAAACACCATCTCTGTAACATCATAATCCTGTCAAATGTTAAGTCACGCGAGGTGAATTAAGAACAAAAGCCAGGCTCTCTCAGTTATCAAGACAAAAGGATAAAACATTGAAATTCCAAAATAAATGCACTGCATGCACATCAAAAGAAAAACCAGCCGTCTTTTTGTTTACGAGAATGCACAATTTCATCTTTACATAAAGTTTACACTCTGACAAGCAAAAAACATATACCAAGAACGAAGAGCAAGCACATCTACCCTGAAACAGAACCCGAAAGTGCCAATAAAAAGATAACTCAAGCTCAGTCTATCTCCATAAACGACGATTCTTCAAATGCGTCAATCTCCATAAAATCCCTGTCACGTCACTTAACAATATCTTGTTCTGATTTTATTGAGCTATATCTTTGCCTCATTTTCATTGCAATTACTTTATTTTTTTTTTCTTTTCTTCTCTATTTTTGCACTGATTCACAGACCACCGCGGTTTTCTATCTATCATTTGTTTTGAGCCTAAACAAATTTCCATGTCTCGACTATGTACCTCTACTTACCATGAATCATTCTTTCTAACCTAAGCCGAGGCCCAAATCAATGCTACAATTAATGAGAAAAACACATCCTGTATAAATCTTCAAGAATGAAGGGCTCATGTCTTCCACATTCAAAAAATTTATTCCTCCTACCAAACAAAATTTAGCTTTCCCTAGTTGTCTAAGCAAGGAATAAACAAGATACTGAGATCGAAAGGAAAAGTTGGAAAACAAAATTATGATTTGTTTAGACAGTAAAAATTAGACTGATAACTGCAACAACATTATCTTCGAGTCTTGAAGAAGAGACAGAGAGAGCATTATTGACTTACGCACTAGTTTCTTGACCTCCTCCTTGAGTCCCAGTACTAACAAAAAATCCAGCAGGTTTGCCAGCAAGTTTCTGCTCCTTCCATAATTGCCCTGTCGAATCGAAAAACGATTTCATCTGCGCGGCCATACAGCCATACCTTGTCGGAAACCCAAACACAACACCATCCGCATTGACCAATTCCGCCGCCGAAATCTCCGGGATCCCAGCATCTTTCTCCGGCGCTTTCATTTTCATCAAAACATCACCAGACAACGTTTCCGCAACCCGGTATAAAAAAGCCTCTACTCCTTCCACTCCATCAACTCCTTTCTTCATTCTCTTGGCCAATCCCTCCACGTGCCCATACATGGAGTAAAACACTATAAAGATTTTTAACTTCGCTGGAATTGTCGGCTCTAGTGACGTAGTTGCCATATTATTAGTTTCATCGTCGTGAACAGGGATTGGTGCGGCTTCCCTGTCGGAGATGGGATCGTCGGAGACTGGCGGTTGTTTCTTCTTACTCGGAACGCAACCACCTCCTTTTCCCATTTTAGAACCCAATTAGGATGGGGGTGTTTTTGGACGATGAATCGGAGACTTGGAGAGAAAGGGTTAGAAATAGAGTCTCTCTGTGCGTGTAGGGTTACACACTTAGCATGGGGTTTTTATTATTTCCTCTTTCGGATCTCGATGGCCCGTTTGTTTATGACGTGTGTTTGCTAAATAAAAAATATTTAATTTGTTTTTCAGAAAAAAAACATATTTGCGGAAAATATTTTAATTTTTTTTATAAAAAATTCAAAAATAATTTATTATTTTTTAATTATAACAAATTTGTTCCTTAATTTTTTCACTGCTATATATTGTTTTTTGAATTTTGTCCATTAGAATTTAATATTTATACCAACTTTAATTCTTATTTTTTTGGTTGTTATTTATTTATTTATTTTATCTATTAAATTTGGTTTATATTTTTTTAATTGTTATTTATTTTATTAAATAATCTATAAAATTAAAATTAGTGATTAGTTAGCGCGTTGGAAGTTGAGAGAGACTGATGGCTTGACATTTTGACTTTTTTTCTTCAAATGCCACGTGGTGGTTGAAACTAAAATACAGTGTCGAGTTTAAAGCAGCCATTCTGTTTCCATGCAGTAAAAACTGTAAAATGGTTCAATACATAAAAGAAGAAGCAGCTCGTAAATCTAAATCAACTAGACACCAATTAGACCCATTGTTGTTAAAAATCGTGACTTATCAAATTTTGTTAACTCGGGTAAAAAAATCAATTTTGATCAAACTCGGTCAAACTCAATTAAAATCATATAAAATCGTAAAATCGGACCAAATCAGTCCGATTTTACAATTCTGCTTAAAATTGCATTTCGCGCGCCCCTCTGTCTCTGACTCTCTGCAATCTGCATATAATTATATATATATATAATATTATCTCTCTCTCTCTCTCTATATATATAAGTATTTATATATATATATATATATATAATATTATCTCCGTCCCCTCTCTGCATATATATTCGCCCCCCCTCTCTGCATATATATTCGCCCCCCCTTCTCTGCATATATATATATACTAGACAATGCCCCCGCGTTTCTCCGCGGACGGCACAATATTTTTTTCAATGTAAAAAATATTAATTGTGTGTATTTTTTTTATTATAATATAAATTTAGCTAAAATAATAAATCTGTGTATATATTTGTCATTTAAAATAAATGACCAAAAATAAATAATAATAATTGTTGTCATTTAAAATAAAACAGAAGAAGAGGGACTGAAATCAAACTTTGTATATATTTCCAATTTCAATTGGAGGACCAAATTAAAAAAATCAAAATGACTGTAACGAAAAAATTTAAGAAATAGAAAATAAATAAAAAATCAAAAGTATAAGGACTGAAATAAAAACTTCTTATATAATCAGTTTTAATTGAAGGACACAATTGAAAACAATAAAACTTTCACTTAAATAAATCAGTAATAAAAATGAAATCAAAACCGCAGGGACCAAAATGAACTTCCGACAAACATCAGGGACCAGAGCTGACTTTGCGGTGGAAGGAGAGAGAAATGCGACAGCCGAAAAAAAAACATCAGCCGCCACTTACCAAGACATATATGATCGGAACGCGCCGCAACGGAAGGGAGAGGACCTTCAGGCGCATCATTTGGCATGACGGACGTTAATTTTGGACGGCGGGAAGACGCCGCACGCGCCGCCTAAACGGCGTGTATGCGTGGGACGTCGCTGGCACGGCCCGACGACGCGCCAGCTGCCCCCCAGGGAAAATAATAAAATAATGGTTAATGACCTACACACCCCTGCCCCTACTGGTATTTATGAAAATATCGGACGGGAAAATACGCCCCAGCCCCTGTTCACTGTGCGCAATTTTGTTTTTTTCGGGGGCTTTTTCCGTCAGCTCAATGTGCAAAAAAATCGGGAAAAACCGAGAGAGCCCCTGGTCCCTGTGCACTATTTTGTCGTTTTTGAGGGACAAAAATGTTATTCCATTGTTCATCACTTATATATAGAAGGCGTGGGGTTTTCACTGTGCACTCATTCACTGTGAACTCAGACACAGTGCACTGTGGATTGCAGTAGTTTTTTTTTTTTCTTCATATGGAGATTAATCGTGGTGCATTTAAGCGAGCTCGGACACACCGATTATTAAAAAAAAAAAACCAAAAAAATATATAAGTAGAAAAAAAATATAATAAGAAAAAATGAAAAAAAATATAATAAGGAAAAAATGCAAAAAAAGGCAAAAATAGAAGAAGCAAAAAATGGAGGAAAAAAAAGAAGAAAAATAATAATTAGGGAAAAAAACAGCAAAAAAAAAGAAGAAGAAACGAAAAAAAAAGAAGAGGAGCGTAAGCATAAAATAGAAACAAAAAAAAAAAGCAGAAAAAAAAGAGAACAAAAACATAATCTGAAGAAAAAAAAAGCAAAAATAAAAAATAAAAAAAATATTGCAATCCACAGTGCACTGTGTCTGTGTGCACAGTGCGTGGATGCACAGTGAAAAACCTACGCGTTTTATATATATATATATATATATATATATATATATATATAATGTTATCTTTCTCTCTATCTCTCTTGTATATATTATGGAATTACTATTGAAAATTAGTAATATTAACTTTAAAATTTATATTTAAAATTTTTGAAAAAAATAATTTTTTTTATTTTTTACTTTAAATAAAATTTACGATTTTACGATTTTTCTACCTACACGATTTTAGCTATGATTTTACAATTTTTGTACGAAAAAATTCAAGTACAATTTTACGATCCGATTTTTCGAAACCCCTTCCGTGTCGTGTCAAAATCGCGATTTTGATAACCATGATTAGATCTGTAGCCAATGCTCCTCCAGCAAAATGTTTTTTCAATGTAAGAAAAATGTGAGGGAAAAAAAAATAAATCAAAATGTCTAAGTCATTGGATAAAATAATAATTTAAATAATATATATAAAAATACAGCAACTAGAAAAAAAATCAAAACTTATTCTATCTGTATTATCAAGCAACTCAATTGTAACCTAATAGAAGACAAAATGAAAACATTAATAAAGTAAAACTAAAAAAAAAGCATCAAATTAAGAAAAACAAGAACAAGAAAACATGAATTTAATCTTTAAAATTTACAACTTGTGAGATCTTAGGTTCAATCAAAAAGCTTAACTTTCAGCAAATTTAATTTTGAAGAATGAAAACAAGAATAAAAAACTTGCATAAAACAACAACAAAAGAATGAGGATAAAATGATCCAAAAAACAATAAATAACAATTACAAGAATGAAAAAAAATTAAAAAATTAAAAAAATCATAGGAATGGAATCAAAAAACTTTTGAAATTGATAGAGTATTTAAAGATTTAAAAAAATCATAGAGGGAGAAATGGAATAAAATTATAAAGGGCTAATCCAAAAGAATCAATCTGCAAAAATAAAAATAAGACAAAAAATGATTAAAAAATAAGAAATCTTTAGCTTAAAAAAAGAAAAAGAAAAACACAAGCAAAATTGAAAAATCTCGTAAACCTAGTCTAATTTTTAAAACCTAGAATTTGTAAAATTCTAGATTTAGGTTCAATCAAGAAACTTAGCTCTCAACTAATTCAATTTTAATGGATAAAATCATGAAAACAAATATTAATAATTTTTAAAATAAAAAAGAATAACTAAAATAAAAAGATGAAATTTTACCAAAGAAACTCGAGGAAGATGAAATTTAAAAATAATAATTAAAAATGATGTCAAATAAAATAAATAGTAATCAAAAGAAGGAGGATCAGGTCTAAAAGATTAAAAAATTATAAGAGGTGAAATTAAAAAACATTTGAAACCTGATAGATTATATATAAAATATAATTTAAATGAATTGTAGAATATATTTTATATTAGTTTGCCAGGAAGAGGGAGCACAAGGGATGGGCCTCCAAAGAGACGAGAAGCCCAGAAGACTTAATCCGTTGATGGGCTGAAATTTCAAGCGTATGGACATGTTGCCTAGCAATGGCGCGGCAAGGTTTGCTCCAAATTGGAAACCACTTCAGGCTGAGTTACGTGGATCAATGCGAACCCATGGCTGTCTCCACATGGGGGCTAGAATGAAGCAAACACAGCAAGAGGTGTTTGATAAAAGCTTAAAGCTAATTTTGAGGAATAAATCATTTGAGATTGCGCTAAAATAAAATTTAAAAATAGTTTAAGAAAAAATAAAAAAATATTGATTTCATGGTTAAATCATTAAAAAACACTCATTGTGTTTCTTGACTTCTGAACGGTATAGTTATGATTTATGTATCCAAATATATTAATTTATTTTATTTTGTCGGTTTCCTAATTCTTTTGTCTTAATTTGTATATATGGTGTTGGAGATAATTCTTTTATGGCCATGCCAAAGATGAGCAGAATCTAGTGTGAAGTCAAGAAGGGGTTCACTATACCATCACTAGACCTACCCTCCATCTAACTTTTTAACCTTCTATTTTATTTTATGAAGCTATCATTTCATTTTTCAATATATATAATGCATGCATTTTTATTTTAGCCCTCTTGAAGTATTTTCTTGTACATAGATTTAAGGTTTGAACTTTGTTTTATGACTTTTTGATTCATTGATGTCGATATAGTTTTTTTTTGTAAACTTAGATTTTTTTTATATCTGATTTATAAGATAAGAAAAAATAAGGTTGGGTTGAGTAGTCATGTTGGGACCTATAGATTTATGTTGGGTGGAAAAAGTCTTTCATTGAATTAGATTGAACCTAATATTAGTGATGGATTTAGATATTCTAGTTAAAGATGAGTGAAAGAAAATTCAACTCCAACCTTGCTCTCATAACCCAAATTTTGAACCTATTATCTTTTCATAAATTTCAAAAAGTAAAAAAATTCTTTTTTTCAATAAATTTGGTTAGCTTTAATCATTTCTTTATTTTTGGTCTTTTTTATTTTTGGATATCAAGTTAAGTTAGAAATAATAACTCAATTTCGGACACAAACAATATGATACAAATAATTGAACTTGATAAGCCTAGGACTAAGTGTAAGAAGAAAAAATTAGGAAACACTTTTGGGTGTAATATGGGACTTAATTGAAAAGTAATTAAGTAAAAAGTATTTAATTTAGATTTAATTAAAATAATTAAAAAACCAAGGATTAAACTAGAAATGAAAGTCAAATTAAAGGGTTTAATTAACTCAATAAGGAGTGAAATTAAAGAGAGAGAAAAGAATTAAGGCAAAATTTATTTAAAATGTCATATTTTTTAAAACTGACTAGATTGAAATAATTAGTCAAATTAAACATTTAAACTAATTTATTTGGGCTGAAATTGATAAGAAAATCCAAGATTAAAACCTTAATTGAATGAAACCTGAAAAATAAAAAAGTGAAGGATTACAATAATAATAATAAAAAAACAGAGTAACTCAAAGACCAATTTAAACTCCCACCCTTTATCTATAACCACACTATTTTTATTAACTAAAAATAAAAAATAAAAGAAAGTCATTTTTTCCAATTAAGATCCACTTGTTTTGCTCTAACAATCTATCAATCTTTTATTGATTCTCAAAATTAAATCCTATATTTCTAGTCCTAAAAATCTAACAGTACTTGATTGGTTCTTAGAATTAAATCCTATGATTGTAAGTGATTATTACACCTATAAATAGTAGATATTAGAATAAAACATGAAGAAAAAAAAGATTACAAAGGAGAAAGGAGAGAGCATAAAAGATAAAAAAACTCAAAAAACATTAAAATGTAGGATTAAAGGCATGTACAACAATAAAAATTTGAAACTATTGATCTATTTCTATATTTATAGATTTTTTATATTGTATTATATTTATGTCGAACATCCAATATTATAACCTTAGGTATCATTTTATGGTTTTTCAACTTTTGAAAATTCTATTTTCTTTTAAAAACAAATTCATTCTCTAGAAAGATAACTATAAGACCCCATGATTTATAGCATTCACAAAACAACCTTAAATTCTAAACTAATATAATCTTACAATTCAAACCATACAATCATTATATCATTTGATAGAGTTCCCTCTATTTGGATCATTAATCAATTCTTTTACTCTTTTAATAACCCATATAAAAATCAATGGTGATTTCAAATGTCACCCACAAACAAATCATATTTGAGTATTGGCCTCAAACCTTTTAATAAAACAATAATCATATTAAACAAAATTTATATTTTCAGTGTTTGTCAAAACATATCAAATCATACAATCATTATATCATTTGCTAGAGTTCCCTCTATTAGGGTCATTAATCAATTCTTTTACTCTCTTAATAACCCATATAAAAATCAATGGTGATTTCAAATGTCACCCACAAACAAATCATATTTGAGTATTGGCCTCTAACCTTTTAATTAAACAATAATCATATTAAACAAAATATATATTCTGAGTGTGTCAAAACATATCAAACAATCACATTTAATTTTACATTAATGATTAATTACACAACTAGGAGTCTGGATTATCCAAATTATACTTATATTATATAGATATTTTATTACATCATATAGAGAAAAAAAACTCAATCTCTTAACAACCATTTTGATACAATAACTTATTTATGTGCTACCTATATTATGAGTTCAATCAGCAACTCATAGAGATATGAAAACCCCCAACATAATATAATTTTAATATAAAACTAGATGTTCAGAAATCAATACTTTTATATAATAAGATTTGTCAATCAACACTTAATAATTCTCATTTATCATGTTGTAGTCAACATACGTACTACTAAATAAACTTATCATCCATGTTTCGTCTACCTTCTATAATTTTCACACCTCACTTTCCATTCCTCCAATTGCACTATTATTGTTGACTTATTGGTTATTATTAATCTTTTTGTTTTTTTAGTGAAATCCATTCTTATAAAAATAATTAAGAATTCCATCTTCAAGAGTGATTATAGATATAGTGACAGTAGAAGTTGATGCAAATGCTTAATATAGTTCTTAACATTTCTATAATTACATATTGTCTACCTTGTTTCTTCAAGAATTGATGTTGTCTTTATACACTCAATGATGCATATAATGGAGTTAAGTACTGAGTCTCATATTATATAAATAGGAAAGCTTGAAGGTGTTTTTTGAGTAATTAGAACAACTTTAGTGAGCACTTTATTTTATGGGAATTTATTAGAGATCTATAAGAGTTAGTGCACATATGGTGAAGAGGTCAAATTCTTTTTCATGTCTTGACATTTTCTAAATTGCTATGCATGGAAAGGATTTTTAGTGATGAGTAAAACGAGAATAAAGTAGTTTTTTTACAACTCCTAACGAACACACAACTTATGAACTTGAAAAAAAAAACTTTAAATTGATTTAGGTCTTTTATGGTTGTGTGTAATGGGTTTGAAGGAATTTTTATTTAAATTATGTTAGGTTGGTGCCCATCTTGAACACAATGTCTTTTATTAGAAGAGGAGACCTTATAATGCTTTAAGTTAGTAAATCCCAAGAGGAAAATAATGTATAGCAAATAGGAGATTGAATATTATAATCATCATGTATTGTGTTTTATGCTCCATAGTCTTATTATCTATTGACCTAGGATATTTATACACCTTAATCAAGTGAGATTACCACATAAAGCAAAACAAGTTGTATAAGCTTCTTACTGGAAGGGTAGGCGTCTCATACACTAGTGAAATAAATAATTATTTATTAGCGAGACAGGTAGGCGTCCACATGTGATCATGCGGTGCCGTACTAATAAGACGTGTTCGATATTGTATTGACAAAGCATGTGCTTCTACAAGTGCATAAATAGGCCATGTAAAAACATATGAAATATTTGAATGACCAAGAGCATGGATACACACAATATTCTTCACCTCTCCCTTACAAGTTATTCAATTAAGTAGATTAAAGGACTAAAGTAGAGAGTTCCAGAGGAGTCAACACTTGAAATGGAGAAAAAAGGAAAGAAGTGACTAATATGCAATACACGCGTTAACATATGAACAAGCTACAACAGATTGTGTTGGAAAGTGTGGCATTTTCACGAAATCGATGATAATTTTTCTTTGTGTGGTTGAATTCATCTCAACGAGATCTTTCTAATAGCATGGCGCGTGCTGTGATCAAAGTTGTCTTCAATGTTCAATTCTCCCTTTCTTTCTTTTTCTATTGGTTCTCTCGCCGATCATTTATGACTCCTCTCAGGTTGCCTTACCTTCTTTCTGTGTGAGTGTTTTCGTTGTTCATTTTACTGCAGCTAACCCTCCTCGTTCATTCTGTGCGAATGATTTTGACCCAACTTTTTTGTACTAAAATCTATATGGCTGGGTGTTCCGGGCCATCACCAGGTGAAGTCATGTTGCTTTTAGAAAGTTGTTTCCAAAGAATTCACGCACCTTTATTAATGGGCACAGTCCCCTTTTATACTTCGTATGGTTAATTAGTGATAACAACTAATTAACCACTAATCAACAACAACTAATAACTGCCAAATTGAATAACAGAAATACAACAAGAAAACTAACAACTTTAACCAACTAAATTTCGGCCCATACACAGACCCAACATACCCTCCCTCAAACTGAATCACTTATCAGTTTATACTTGAGGTGATACACAAACACCTAGCATTTCTCTAAGCTTCATGTAAGAATCCAACTTTATCGATTTTGTCATTATGTCAGCAATTTGATCTTGCGTAGCACAATACTTGAGTTCCACCGCACCATCTTTGGATAGATCACGCAAGAAGTGATACCTGATAGCAATGTGTTTACTCCTCCCATGCATAACAGGATTTTTAGACAATTTTATAGTGGAACAATTGTCACAATAGATCACACAACATTCTTGATTCCAACCAAGATGCTTAAGAACTCTTTGCACCCAAATGGCTTGACAGGCACAAGCAGCTGCTGAGATAAATTCCGCTTCAGTAGTTGACAGTGTGACAACTGCCTGCTTTTTTGAACTCCATGACACTGCTCAAGATCCCATCATAAACACATATCCAGATGTACTTCTCCTGTCATCCAAGTCCACGGCATAATCACTATCTGAATAAGCCATAACTCCATCAACTCCTACCCCTTTCAAGTAGCCAATGCCCAACTCAGTAGTGCCTCTGAGATACCGTAAAATTCTCTTGACAGCCACCATATGCAACTCAGTAGGCTTTTCCATATATCTACTCACCAAGCTCATTACATACATCAGGTCAGGCCGAGAGACAGTGAGATACATTAGACTTCCAATCATTTGCTTATATTGAGTTGAGTCCACTTTTGTGCCCCCTTCATCCTTGGTCAATTTAAAACCTGGTACCATGGGAGTTTTTGTGGCATTGCTGCTTTCCATCCCAAACTTCTTTAAAATTTCATTAGCATATTATCGTTGACTAATGAAAATACCGTCATCACTTTGGATTACCTCTACTCCTAGGAAGTATTTCATTCTTCCTAGATCAGTCATATCAAACTCTCTCTTCATTGAGGTTTTGAACTCCTCAATTAGCAACCCGTCATTGCCTGTGAATATCAAGTCATCTACATAGATACTCACAATCAACCGTTTCCCTCCCTTCTCTGTTTTTGTGAACAAAGTATGCTCACTTTGGCACTTTTCAAACCCTTCTTGCAGAAAGTAGTTCTCTATTCTGCTATACCATGCTCGCGGGGATTGCTTCAAGCCATATAATGCTTTCTTCAGTTTGAGAACTTTTCTTTCTTCTCCCTTCTTCACATAACCCTTAGGTTGCTCAACATATACATCTTCTTCCAACTCACCATGTAAAAATGCACTTTTTACATCAAGTTGGTACACATACCAACCCTTATTTGCAGCTAGTGCAAGAACCATTCGAATCATATCCCACCTTGCAACAGGGGCAAATACCTCTGTATAGTCAATCCCATGCTTCTGGGCATATCCCAAGGCCACCAACCTGGCTTTGTGCTTATCTATTTCTCCTTTTTCATTCAGTTTAGTCTTGTAGAGCCATTTCACTCCTATGGCTCGAGCTCCTGCAGGCAGATTCGATAGCTCCCAGGTTTTATTTTTTGTTATGGCTTGAATCTCACATTCCATAGCCTCCTTCCATTCTGAGCATTTTTCGGCTTCTTCATAAGAGCTTGGGTCTCCAGCCTCTGTGTACATGATTAAGTTCTGCATTTCTTCTTCCTCAGATGACAATCCCTCTCCTGTTACATGCTCACTCATCCATGCTGGCCTTTTACACATTCTGCCCAGTGGTCTTCTAATTTCACCACTATTTTCATCTTTTGCAGCAAGTGTTCTTCCACTACTTTCACCTTCTTCAACCTCTACAATTCTTTTTCTGCTCATTTCAGATGCAATGGCTCTCTGTCTATCTTCATTCTCCCCATCTACACATACTTCATTTTCTGCCCTGGAGGAGTTATTCAATGTTTCTTTCTCAACTTGCTCATTGTTCCATGCATCTTCATTGTCACTCCATTCCAGCAGATTCTGCCTTGATTCTGTCTCAGAATTATTCCACTCCCAACTTGTATTTTCATCAAATACAACATCTCTACTCACCACAATCCTCTTGGTAATTGGATTGTACAACTTGTAGGCCTTAGACTCACTGCTTAGTCCCAACAGCACACACTTTATGCTCTTCTCATCCAGCTTCTTCCTCTTTTGGTTTGGGATATGTACATAGCCTATGCAACCGAACACCCTGAAGTGTTCCATCGAGGGTTTAACATTACTCCAAGCTTCTTCTGGTGTTTTCTCTTTTATTGCAGATGTAGGACTCCTATTCAACACATAGACTGTCCAGTTGACTGCTTCTGGCCAAAACTCCCTAGGCACTTGTTTTTCACACAACATACTTCTTGTCATATTCATAATGCTCCTGTTTTTCCTCTCTGCCACCCCATTTTGTTGTGGGGTGTATGCTGCCGTGAGTTGCCTTTTTATCCCATTTACCCTGCAGAATTCATTGAATTCTTCTGAGGTGAACTCCCCCCCTCTGTTTGTTCTTAGACAGCAAATACTGCTGCCAGCCTCCTTCTCAACAGCCACCTTAAAGTGCTTAAATGACAGGAAAGCTTCATATTTTCCAGTGGGGAAGAACACCCATGTCTTCCTTGAGAAGTCATCAATGAAAGTGATCAAATACCTTCTCCCATTGTTCGATTCAGGTGTGACTGGACCACATATGTCAGCATGTATCAATTCCAATTTTCCAGATGCTCTCCACAGACTTTTGCTTGGCAGGGAATCCCTATGCTGTTTTCCCAATAAACACCCCTCACACAACCTCTCGGGAGCCTTTAACAGGGGCAATCCCTTGACCATATTGTTATTATGCAATGTTTCCAACCCATGATAATTCAAATGCCCAAATCGGCAATGCCACAGTTGCGTATCATGTTCAGTAATGGTTTTAAAACATGCAGGTTCATGTTCTCTATTGTTCACAGATGCTATTAATACAAACATACGGTTTGCAGTCATTTCACATTGCATAATCAAGCCCCTAGATGAATGAAACATCTTGCACAAGTTATTTTGTATGAGTATAGCTATTTTTCTCTCCTGCAATTGTCCTATACTCAATAAATTGTTTTTCAATTCAGGCACATAGTAAACCTGTGTAATCACTTGTGCAACACCCTTGACCTCCATTCTCACAGTTCCTCTCCCCATAACAGTCATTTTCGAATTATTGCCTAACTTTACAGTCTGCCTAAATTCATCATCCAGACTTATAAACCACATTTTATTTCCCGTCATGTGATTACTACACCCGGAGTCTAGGAACCATACCTCATCTCTCTTTGCATTGTGCAATTCGACATAGGTCATAAGCAGAAGTTCCTCTTCCTCCTCCAGTTTGGCATAGTTGGCTCCCTTCTCCCAATCAGGGCATTCGTACTGAAAATGCCCCAATTTGTGACATTTATAACACTCAATCAGCTCCCTGTTGAGATGTTGTCTTCCTCTTCCTCTTCCTCGAAATCCCCTGAACACCCCTCTGCTCCTTCCTCTTGTTGTTCTGTTGTCTTGCATGATTGACAGAGCTTGGTCCTCTTCCTTGTATTCCAGCATCCTCTGCTCATGGACCAGTAGACTGCCATGAAGCTCATCTATGCTTAAGGTGTCCAGGTCATTCGATTCTTCTATCGAACATACCACGTAGTTGAACTTGGAGGTCATTGACCTCAGGATTTTCCCCACTACTGCACCTTGATTCAATTTTTCCCCGTGAGCTCTCATTTTGTTCACTATTGTTAGGGTTCTAGATACATATTTATCTACCTTCTCCCCTTCCTTCATGCTTAGCATTTCGAATTCTCTTCGCAGTGCTTGCAATTGAGCCCTTCTCACCTTTGTTGAACCTTGATACTTCTGCCTCATTGACTCCCAAATAGCTTTGGCAGTAGTCTTGTCAAGAATGGTCTCCATGATTTCTCTGTCAATAGCTTGAAACAGGAAATTCTTGATTCTCAGGTCTTTAATCTTGGATTCTTCTGCAATTTTCTTTTGATTCTCACTCAAGACTCCTTGCGCCACTGTTGGAATTCCTTCCTCAACTAGGCTCCACATCTCCTTGCTCCTCAAGAAGTTCTCCATCATCATGGACCAGTGGTCGTAGTGTCCATCGAACTTGGGAATGGAGGCTTGAACAAACTGATCTGATGAGGTTGATTTCATCTTCTTCACACTGTGTGGGTCTCAGTTTTTCAGGTGGGTTTCACTCGTCTCCCTCTCTGTGTTTCACTCGTCTCCCTCTCTATGTTTCACTCGTCTTCTTCCTTTTCTTTTCCTCACACTCACTCACACGCTCTTCAGAGTTTCCCCTTTTTTTTCACTCGTCTCCCTCTCTGTATTTCACTCGTCTTTTTCCTTTTCTCTTTTTTCCACTCAGGCCACTTAGGGCTCTGATACCACTTGTTGCTTTTAGAAAGTTGTTTCCAAAGAATTCACGCATCTTTATTAATGGGCACAGTCCCCTTTTATACTTCGTATGGTTAATTAGTGATAACAACTAATTAACCACTAATCAATAACAACTAATAACTGCCAAATTGAATAACAGAAATACAACAAGAAAACTAACAACTTTAACCAACTAAACTTCGGCCCATACACAGACCCAACAAGTCAGTTGTCTTGTGTTAGATGACATTTTCATTATCTGGCAAAAATTCCAACACCATGAAAGAAACTAGTCAATGAGGCAATGCTTCCTTTCTGCTTATTCATCTTTGCATCGCCATTTTCCCTCACATCTAAGACCCATAAAAGCACAGCAGCCGTGGCCACCGAGCACTGAAAGGAACCGTGCCATCGTCTTCGGACCTAGGACACCTGAGAGAGCACTCAAGAAATGCTGCATGAATCCATAATCTTAAGCCAACACGTGTTGTATGTTCAAAACCATCTACATTAATGATCATCAAGAGAAGATGTTTATTAACAAAAGTCATTAATTGGTTACAAAACTAATATATTACGGTGGCTGACACGTGCTAAAGTTAGCAAGGGCAATTCACCCAAGGAGATTAAAGACAGCTTGGGGTCTGTAGAGAGAGCGTGCCACTCAGAAGAAAACAAACAGCATATATATACAAAAATAAAATAAAAAAAGGGCACAAAGGCATGGATCACAGCATACCCACTTGTCCACCATCCAGCTTTCGTACATTTTATGATAATTAGTCATAAACTATGTGGTATAGTTTAAGGTTTTAATAAAGGTTAGAATCTTTGATTGTCAATGAAACCCAAAAGAAGATAAAAACGTAGCTGCTGGCGAGATTTCAAACTCATACCAACGGATTGCCCGTTAGATATTTGTTGTGGGCACCTAATTAGGTGGTGTATATGTGAACGTGTTCTTTAGCTTTAGTGAAAATGACAAGCTTGTGGTTTGCGGTCCAAAGACAACGCCCAACGTGTTCTTGCTCTCCGTGTAGATTGGATTTCTTTTCAAGTTCTTGACTATTCCATCCCGATTGCCATTGGGTGAGATGCGGGTTAGGTTGCAACATTTTTCTCTTTTCTCGCCATTTCTCATTGCATTACCCTGCCCCATCTGTGTAGTTTTTACCTCCCTTGTGCGTTGGTTGGCCTGCGGCTCACTTGACATGGAGGTGAATGAGTCTTGAATCTAGAGCTGGATATAATAAAATCAACTTGCATGCCACCCATGTAATGGCCTAAATCAAGCCGGAATTCAAGGGGGTTGAGGCACAGCCTATTAAATATAGAAGATTAGTGTAATTTATTTTATTTTATTTTTAGTTTGACGAGTAGTGTAATGGGCACGCGCTTAGTGACTGTTTTGGAATGTGATTGCGGTTGTTTTCGAAAGTGTTTTTCGTTTAAAAATGTATCAAAATAATTTTTTTATTTTTTTAAAATTATTTTTGATATTAGCACATGAGAATAATCTAAAAACATCAGAAAAATTTAATTTAAAATAAAAAAATAAAAAATATTTTCAAAACATAATAACAAACAATTCATTAAAGTAGAAAGCGTGAAAGATTTGGGGTGGGAGTATGGGGAACAAGGAAGAATATAGTGTATGGAATACAAACAAAATTTATTCGAGGTAGAGATATTTAAAGGGATGACATTGATTAGCACTCACGATCCATATCATGCAATTTTATCGTATTGGCATTGGAGAGTTTGGGGACCTACTCTACTCATAGTGTCCTGGGATGATGTTGTTATTGTGCGTGAGCAGCCTCCGTAGATGCTCCACTCGATAGGTGATCTACGAAATGCCACGGCTAGGTTAAATTCTTCATTACAATTTTTTTTTATAAATGATGCTAGTATTCTTAAACAAAAATAATATATATTAGCATGCGTTGTCAATTCAAAAGAGACTAAATAAGTATTTTTAAAAGGTTTTAATGATAATATTTCATAACAAAACAAAAATTATAATAAAATAAAAATTAAATAAGAACGAGATAACAATATATTGAAGGATGATCTGAAAAATAATTTATTAAAATCATGTTATTAGTCTTTCACTAACTCACACCCCACCACCTAGAAGAGCTCATGCACCACTCAAAACTCTATCACAAAAGTTGACTTTTGATCTTAAAAAAAATTATCCGTACTATTTTTTGATGTGAGAAAATATTATCTTTAAGGAACGTTATGTGATGATAAAGAGCTTGTGATTCGCATAATAAATCACAAATTCAAATTACGACATGCAAGTTTTATAATAACCTGAAACAATCAGAGTTATACCCAATAGACCTGACATACTACCTGAAAGGTATGGGCATATCTCATGTTGGCATCCTCGATACTTGTGTCAACAAGCTTTTGGTTTATAAACAATATTTTATATATATTACGATCACTAAATTGTTCGATGTTAACTTTATTATAACTAATAAAATAGGATAACTTTATTATAAAAAAAAAGAATCAAAATAAAAAAAAAAACATGGATGCCAGTTCAAAAATATATGTTTTCAAGTGTACTTTAGTTATTTTAATGTGTTTTAAAAACGTAAAAATCTAAGAAGTCCCTATATGTGAGTTAAAAAAAACTTTGTTTTCAAGAGTAATTTAATTATTATATTATGCTTAAAAACCTTTAAAAAATCGATTTGTCCCTATCATTTTTATAATATTCAATAAACCAATATAAAAATATAGTATTGCCCTCAAAAGTCAATTCAATGATTTAGTCTTGGAAGGGCATTGATTACATTATTTCAATACATAGTTGAATGAAGAGTGAAAGACCGATCACTTAGTATTTTAAGTTTAATTGTAGATTTTTTATCCTTGTGTTATTTAAATAAAAGAAGCAAAATATCTAACTCTAGAACACCGAGTCCTTTTAATTTCAAATACTTATGAACCATGGTTTCTATGAACTCTCTCCCTCCCTCTCTCTCTCTCTCTCTCTCTCTCAATGTAGCTACTACAACGCATGATGTACAAGGACTGGAACTATTACAAGTTAAAAACTACATAGCATCTCTGCAATTCACACATATATATCCAATAAAAACTGAAAAATTGCGAGGCCGCATTGAGAGAGAGAGTTTTGTTGACAGATTGAAGCTTTTAGATGTTTTGGGATTTGTTAAATTCCCATAATTAAGGGGAGGTTTTTGATTAGCCAAATCAAAGGTGGAAATCTATTTATTTATTTATGATGGCGAGGAAGGAAGATGGGAGATGGGAAACAAGGGCTGCAAGTGTTGGATAAACATGACACCCATTGGTTCAAGTATTATTATTTATAATCAAATAAAAATGTCCATCGAAAGCATACAAAAAGAATCCCGACCATACCATGCGCATTGCAAGTTCAAGGAGTAGGACACAATTCACTTGTGAGAATCTCTCCCTCTTTCAACTCTCCCAACCTTCATCCTTATCCTCTTTTCATTACTTTAATCCTATACCTAACCCTAGAAAACTAACCGGAGCCTTATCTTTGTTGGTGTATCATCCAACTTGATTTAGAAATTACATCTCCTTCTCGAGAGCAGGTCCCTCCTTTTGGAAAATGAAGGAAGCTTCCTATTAGCTTTAGATTTATATTAAAACATCTTACTCTTTCTAGTTTTAGGCAAGGGTCTCAATTCCATTTTGGTTAGTGTTTTGTTTGTTTAATTGGAACCGAATGTTCGGTTTTAGAGTATTTTGACTAGCCGTTTCAGGGTTGTACTGTTTATATATATATATATATATATATATATATAATTAAATATGTTAATTCAATTTTTTTTTGTTTAAATCTAAAAATAAAATTATTTAGAATTATGCTTTAATTTGAAAAAAAAACACAATAAAATGATTTTTCTGAACAAAATTATAAACATGTATAATATTACAAGAATGTCATCATTAATCTCACAAGGTCATTATATTTTTTGATTACTCTAAAACTTTAACATAATATATATAAATATGTCAATAGACTCCTCGTAAAATTTCATCTCAATCTAATGGTCGGATTAAGAGATATGATTGATATTATAAAAATATTCATTATTTAAAAAAAATTATTTGGCCAAAACAGAACGGGCAGAACAAAACTGGAATGTTCGAGATGAAATTTTCAGAACGGACTGAAATTTTAAACGAGATAAAAAAATAAAAACTGCATCGTTTTATCTTGTTTTTTTAACTAGTACAAAACATTTCAATTATTCCAGTTAAAATAAAATAAAATTAACAACACTGGTTTTAGATCGTTAAAATAAGGGCTTGCTTGAATTATGATTCAAATCAAACCCAATCAATGCTCTTTCTCATATGACAACGTCCTCAAAACACGTGTAATTTGTTCAAAAACTGTCAATTAAGATACTGAAAAATTATCTTTTGTTAAGCTTTATTTTTTGTTTTCTTACACTTCATGCCAACAATCATGCAGCATATATGGTCGAAATAAACTATTAGTTAAGATAGTGAAAAATTAGAATTTAACATTTATATTAAAATAACATTTTGAATTGAATCTTCCCTAAATACATTGTGATTCTCTCTAATCCTCCAGGCAACAACGTCGTCAGCCTTATCCCGGTAAAAAGTTTCCTTGCACATGAAATTTATAAAAGAATTAGTTCATTAAATTTTTTTTAAAAAACTGAATTAAAAAAAAACATACAATATATGAATCAATAAACTTTTTATATTTATACCTTTTACATAAATATCTATTACAACCTCCCCTAATATTTTTTGAATTAGACGGTATGTTTTTATTAAAACCCTTGACTCTATTATAATAATCCATCATGCACAACCCTTCGAGTGAAACTTGATTCATCGTAATCTCATTTTCAATTTTCTATAAAAAAATAAAATTCCTCCATATTTACTGAAATTTTTATCTTAACAATAAAATTGATAAAATATACCAATTAAATAGGTCATTATTTATTTCATCACAAAACACTCAGTAACAAAATCACTACTTCCGTTTAGGTTTGTCAATTTTCTAGTAGTGCAACAAATATTCGAATCAATTAATTTGATGTCCCTCGCAAAATATCATACCTATCTAATATGGGATAAATTATTTTTATTTGTCGACCTAATATGAAAGCTATTATAACATTGTCGACTATGACTTAATGTTAATATTTATTAATTTGATGAAAAAATATATTATTAGAAAGATGGAAAAGATTTTACGAGTGCATGCATTTAGAATAATCCTTAGGAAAAGCCCACAAAGCATAAACGTCCAAATATAACAAAAAAAATGGGAAAAGGCTACGTGATTCTTGATATATTTGTTTTTTTTATTAATATTAATGTTCAAATTAATTTACATGTATCTCAACTAATTCCATGAATTTTAAAATTAATTATGCATGGTTTTACCTTTTTCTTTTAGCATAAGGTGGAGAATTTGCAATGACTTTGTCGTCCTATAATGCATCAAGTGCAATTCTTTTTTTTTTAATAAAAGAATAAATCCCTCTTTTATGTCTAAAAATAAAATACTCAAAATGGCCTACGTATAGGAAGCAAACCTCCATTAATATGCCATCAAATTTTCTTTTAGTAATAAATTCGTATTTACTAACAGTATAATTGACCATGATCAGTATTAAATGTATATTTATTTGAGAAATAGTCTTAAAAAGAAGAAGAAGAAGAAGAAGGAGGCAAGTCTAACTACAAAAATAAATATTTTTTAAGTGTTCGTTTATTTTTGTGTTTCATAAGCTTTTTTTTTTAAAAAAATATTATTTATTTTTTCCTTGCTTGAAATTATTATTTTTTAGTATTTTTAGATTATTCTAATATGGTGATGTCAAAAATATTTTATAAACAATAAAAATAAAATCTTATTTCAATATATTATTAAGAAAAAAAACATTAATTATCGTACTTCCAAATACATTTTAAAAACATTTATTAACCTTGCTTTAATAAACTAGAATTTAATTGTCACTACTCGATAATTAACTGCCACAAATGGAAAAACTATTAATACCTTGAAACCATTTAATAGATATTCCTGCGATAAGAACTTGAAACTAAAATATATTTTATTTATAGTTTTAAGTTCGGTTTGCTCTCCTGTATTCTCAAATTCGAATTATGTGGTTACTAATATAATAGTTATTTAAAATTTATATAATCATTAACTTCAGAGCACGTGAAATTAATTGATATACACGTAAACTGACTCGAACATCAATATTAAAAAAGAACATATATATATATATATATATATATATATATGTTTATGGCGGTTAGCTGTGATAAATGTGAACAAAAGAGAGTTGCTATTGGTGGGCATGTGCCGTAGTAGAATGTCTACAGCAACAGAAGCGTTACACGTGGATTTTAGGTTATGTGGTCCCATCCGTGAGTTCTTGGGGTT